>PVKA01003272.1:54521-112313 GCA_004027165.1 Ctenomys sociabilis | reverse complement strand
CATTACCCTAATGTATCTACCTCACTGATGACGTTGACTTCCCTCCCCTCTGCTATATAAGCTATCTCACTTCCTTGAATAAACGAGACTTGATCAGAATCCTGTCTTGTCTCCATTTCTCGCGTCCCTGTCCCATGTCTTTGTCAGTCCCCACTCCTCCCCCAGGCGACCTGCGGAGATTGGCCTGCTGGACGGGTCACTAATTTACATTCCCATCAACAATGTACAAATGCTTCTTTATCCTCACAGCCTTGCCAGTATGTTTCTTAGAGTTCTTAAAAATAGCTAGTCTCTCTGGAGTGGAGTGAAATCTCAGTGCTGTTAGATTTGCATTTAAGATGGGGAACATGTATTTATGTATCTATTGATCATTTGTACTTCTTTGGAGAAGCATTTATTCATTTGAAACTTCCTTTTTTATGTATTTATACAGGATCTCAGGCTGAAGTTGGGAATTGTATTGATCCTGCTGTTTTCAGTCTCCCCATTTCCACCATGCCCCAACTCTGTCACCAGCTCAGTGTGCCCAGAAGCAGGTCTGGCATGGCCTGTGGTGACTAGCATTGAAACCCAGTCCCTGCCCTTGCCTACGAAGGTGCTTAGTCCACTGAGCTAGCCTGCCAGCTCATATTCATTTCAATTAACTCTTTTTTCACTAGGTTTTTTTATTTGGTGTCTAATTTTTTTTTTTTTTTTTTTTGGTGGAACCAGGGATTGAACTCAGGCCCTTGCGCTTGCCAGGGAAGCACTTATTCCTCTGAGCCATCTTCCTGGCCCTTGGTGTCTAATATTACTGAGTTCTTTACACAATCTAGTTATTAGTCATCTGGCTTAAAAGTATTTGATCATGTTGTTTCTCTTTCTTTTTATCATCTCAGTCTATCATTTGTCTGTTATTGTAGAAAATTTTTACTTTGATATAGTGCCATTAATAATTGATTTTTTTTTTTGTGGAACCAGGAATTGAACTCAGGACCTTGCACTTGCCAGACAAGTGCTTATTGTACTGAGCTGTCTCCCTGGCCTCAACAATCAACTATTGATGTTAGTTTTTATTCATTTTCTTTTTTATTATTTTAATGAGAAAAAGTAGCAATGAAAGTTTCAAAACAGGTTAGTAAGATATTTTAGTAGTGGGTTTTCTGTAAGACTGGCAATGTCAGAAGTTGTTGACTTGAGCCTTTTATAGCTCAGCATATTAATAAGACTTTACTTTATATACTTCGTTTTTGTACTTTTCTGCTGGATGGTTAAGACCAAGATAAAGCAAGACCTATATGACAAGAAATGTAACATTAGGGTCATGCTTGGGATGCCTGTCATTCTGGTCTTCTAAATGCGTACTACTTCTAATGTCGTATCAATTACTGCTATATACTCTCTCAAGTAAATGTTTGTTTAAAAAAAGCAATAAACAAAACAATATACAAGAAAAAATGTCATATCATTGTCCTGCTACAATGTTGTTTAGGGTTAGAGTTCTAAATTTCTGTGTGAAAATGTGTAACTGTCTATTTTTATGTTTCTTTTTCACATTCTACAGGGATTTAAAGTAAACAATATTATCAAAAAGCCTTTCTTCTTATTGAGCTAAGAAAGTAGCTGTACATATACCCTAATTATTATATATAAATAAATAATATATATATATATATATGTATATATATATATATATATAATAAAATGATAGGTATTTAAAGCATGGTTTTAGTATTAAACATTGCTGTCCTCAGTGTAGTTGCTTAATTCACTGGTATCAATAAGAATATAGTCAAAGTGCTAATTATATCTATTAACTGCTGTTTTTGAAAATGTTATGCAGTTTCTGCTCAGAAAACCCTGCTTATGTCTATATTGTCAAAGGTGTTATGCATTTTGTCATCCATAATTTTTCTGTTTTTATATCTATGTATTTGCTTTATTGATTGATTGATTGATTGATTGTATTTTAGGGAAGGGTCTATAGGGTGTTGAAGGTCTCATTACGAAATTGGACTACTAATGACCTGCTGCTTACAGCCTCCCAAAAGTTGGGACTACAGGTGCTTGCCACCACATAAAGCCTCAGATGCTGTCTCAGTGCATCCTGGGGGTGGAGCCGGCAAGGTACGCCTGGGGATTGAACCCCTAGCGTCTGTGCCTGCTTGCAAGCACTTTGCTCTGCTGAGCTATTTGGCTCACTTTATTTGCTTACTTTAATTTATTACTTCATCCTTATGACTAAATGCCCTCTTATGCATATATTGTGTACTCACTAGGAAATATCTGTGTTATGATTTGAATTTTAAATATCCCTCCAAGATAAAAGGTTAGAGAGGTCTGTTCCCTAATCCAGCACTGCTCAGAAGTAGGACCTTTGAGGGATGATTGGATAGCAAAGGTTCTGACCTCATGAATCGTTTTGTCCATTTATGAAATCAGAGATTACTCGGCGTGGGTGCTGGAGCTTTATTATAAAATGTGGTCTCAGGTTGCTTCTTGGCGACCATTGCAAGGCTGCCTCAGCTTGCTGTGCAGTCTCCACCGTGATGTGCCTCATGACAGGCCTGAAAGCACCAGTGCCCAGGGACCGAGAAACTGTGAGCTAGATTGCACCTTCCCTCTAAGCTGTGTTTTTCATTGTGACAGAAAGCTACTAAACATAATCTGTTAAAGACAAGGTTGGAAATATAAAAAAAGGCCATACAGAAAAAGGAAACATATATTACATATTTTTATAAGGAAGACATTGGGGATATTAATAATCATAATGATGCCAATCAAGAAGTGTAGAAACAAGAAAAAAGGGTGAATTAGATTTGAGGTCATGTCATCAAACTTGGAATAGTATTTTTATAAATATCCTGTTACATGAAGTAAGAACTGGTAATGCAGGAAATGTAACTTTTGTATCTAACAAGGCCAGTCAATTTTCCTCAGGATTTATCCTGATACCCTGTACCACAGTTTATAGATCCTTTGTCAGTGTCAATTATGTGGCTAAGTCACAGCCATTGCTTGACCAGTTTGCTCTCTGTGAAAGCCAGAGAGAAGGTTTTCTCTCCATGAAACTTTCCTTAGGCACACTAAACATCATCAATCACTTGTCTCAACTTAACTATCCAGCAGAAAAGTATAAAAATGAAGTATAAAAAGTAAAGCCATATTAATATGCTGAGCTGTGAAAGGCTCAAGTCAACAACTTCTGACATTGCAGTCCTACAGATAACCCACTACAATTATGGACTACTGGACTATAATGGAATATTTTGCTGAATTCATGCACCTGCAATATTTAAACGACAATGAATTATCAATCTCTGACAAAACTAACAAAGAAGGGGATACAAATGAATGACCATTTTGCATCTGTATGTATATTCAAAATATGATAGATATACAGATACTTTCTCTTAATTCAATGAATAGAAAGATTTGTACTAATAGTGTTTATGGACAGGATATCATGTATGCATCTTGTACCGTGACTTACCACTAAGGAGACAATAATATGCAATGTATTAATTATTGAAACTGTCCAACTAATCAGTTCTGAAACTGTCTCACTGCTATTTGTTTCTCAATAAAATTATTAGAAAATAGTACTGGTGCAGGAAAGGAACTCAAGATGATGTTTTATTCTCTAAGTTTAAGGAGCTGAAAAATTTCACATATTGAAAAATCAATACAGTAGACAAAGATAGAAGGTGGAATGTGAGAAGCGTGAAAGGAAGACATGTGAAATATAGCTGCACCTTTGATTACAAAAGCATCAACAAATCTGTGCATGCCTAGGTGTATTTTATATACCCTGGGGGACTGAGAGAGAGGGCTGCAGGAAATCAATGTTGGATTCGAATTTTCCACGTGTAATCATTCCTAAATTTGACCTACCTGAGAAATTTCTTTATGACTTTTTCAAAATCATGCTCTTAGTATATATATGACTTTTTTCACTGCTAATGGTAAATAATGGTAAAGCTGAGTAAACAAATTGTTATTATGATTGATTTATGACGTTTTCTCCAATCAGAAAATTTCCAATTCTTTACCTTCAAGAAATTATACATTTAACAAGCATAATTATCAGCAATACATGATTTATAGTAAATGGAATAACATATCCGACAGCATATAGAGTAATAATGGAACTGATAATGAAAGAAATTATTGTACCATGCAAATTAATTAACTGGTTCTAAAGGTCTATTCATCTTATTTAAGCATAGTTTAAATTAAATTTTCAACGCATGTTTTCCTTATATTTGATTTTTAGGTAACTCTATCAGGTGGCATGAGCTTACAGCCATCAATTTACACTACAAAAAGAAGAGAAGAGGAGAGAGAGAGAGAGACTCAGTTTGAAAGTGAATTATTGACGTTGAACTCAAATGAACAATATCCACCCCTACTTTAATCCAATGCCTCTTCAATAAAATGCTGTTCATGAGCCTTTCTCAAAAATCCTGCCTACTACATGAGACCCCCAGGTATAATCATCTACATACAAACATGGCTGAATGGCTTTGATATAAATATAATTATGTACCTGTGTGAAGTGAGGGATAAGAGATGACAACCTGATTCTGTATCCACAGATACCATTAATGAAGCTGTGAGCAGTTGAGCTATAAGCACCTTACAAGCAATGTCTTAGTCACTTTCTGAAACAAGACCCCTGACACCCACAGCTAAAAGTGGAGTGGTTTATTTTCAGCTCATGTTTTCAACCCATGATCCCTTGAGTCTAAGACAGAAATGATTGGGATGAGGGGTCTGGACAGACTCTTCTGGTGCTCACAACATGGCAGTTGTTCCCAACTGAGAGCCTGAGAGGGAGCTGTATCCTTCAGGGTCACATTCCCAGTGACTTTTCACATCCAACCAGACCCCAGTTCCCAGCAGCAAGTCACCTATGTTATCCCATGACACAAGATATAAATAACAGGAAAACTTGTAAAACTGTGATTTGTGTGTATGTGTGAAAACATCAAAGACAGAAACACCTTCCCAATCTCAATGGGGAAATACTACTTGTTCAAATCAAT
Organism: Ctenomys sociabilis; assembly: GCA_004027165.1. Taxonomy (NCBI): domain Eukaryota; kingdom Metazoa; phylum Chordata; class Mammalia; order Rodentia; family Ctenomyidae; genus Ctenomys; species Ctenomys sociabilis. Next base: position 107,286 of record PVKA01003272.1, on the reverse strand, counting down.
AAAACAAGACAAATTGAACAAAGGAAAGAACATTGACACTTCAGCGCTAACTATGCATCAAATCCTAGGGAAAATATTCACTATCATTTTATTCAATTCAAAATTGAACTGAGGGGGGCCAAGAAGATAGCTCACAGGACTAAAGTGCCTGCTTAGGCAAGCTTAGGCAAGTGCAGGTCTGAGATTCAATCCCCAGTAACACATGCTGTGCCAGCCCCGCCTGCAGGGTGACCTGAGCCAGCCAGAGTCCAGGCTTCATGGCACATGTCTGTAATCCCATGCTGGGGAGGCTGAAAACAATAGTATCACAATGAGTCTGGGCTGCAGAGTGAGATCCTGAAACAACCAAATACATTTTTAAAAAATTCAAAATTGAACAGGTATACGTGGTAGCATTGTCCTCATTTGAAAAATAAGGCAATGGATCTCAAAATGGTATATTAAAATAAATACTTCTCTTGAATTTCTATAGAAAAATATTGTCTCAGTCTATGTCTTTCTGATAAAGAAATCATTATAATAATATCTACAAGAGCAGTTGAAATAAAATACATCAGAATGAATTCCACTTAAGTCAGATGTACAGTATTGGCTGAGGTCAGGACTACCTGAATTATGATGGCAGCATTCATTCATGCCCTATAATCTGGGCTGGAGCTTCAGACAGCTGTTGAATGCAGTTCCACTGAACATGACGACTTTTAGATTTTTTACTCTTAAATATTAAGAAGATAAGTTTAATATTTGAGATTTATGAAGATAAAGCAAATAAATTTCTCTGCTTGATTTTTAAAAAAACACTGCATTATTTTGGTTTCTGTCAATGAAACATAAGACAAATTCCACTTTTAATGGGAATAATTTATTACATTTATATCTGTGAATAACTATAATTGATACATAAAAACATCAAAATGCATTAATGGAATACAGATAAGTGAAGTCTTTTCATTGTAAAAAAGAAATATCCATCTAGGTTTTTTCTTATTAGCTGACTTGAAAACAAGTATAGTACTTTATCAACTCCACAGATGTGTACAAAGTAAAACCAGTAATTAAAATGCTCTTTTGCAGAACCTACTTATTTATATGCAGTTCTGGCTGTCAAAATCAACTCGTTAAACTGCAAACAATACATGTGAGAACTGCAGCAGGATTCACAACAATGAGTCTAAAGTCATCATGGGATTTTATCATCATATTTAGATGATTACAGATAAAACTGAGAGAGGAAGATAACTCTGGTGATGTATTGCACATGCTCTTCTTGTCTGAAGGGAACAATTAGCCCAAAACAGTTTTTCCGATTGAAGATATATTTTGGATGACTTTTTAGAGTGTGATGAGCATGGGCTCATGAAGCCAGCTATTTCCTTCTGATTTACGTATGGCACGTATGACCTTTCCCTGGCCAAGGTCCCTCCACCCTGCTGCCTCCCCCACAAAGACTGAAACTCCTCATATGGGAGTTGAAGCAAGCTTCCATCCAGTTGCAGGACTGGGACTCTGCTCTGAGAAGAATGCACAGGACGATGACGTACCGCACTGGGTGCAGCTCTGTGCTCCTCGTCAAGCTATCAAGTAAATTTCATTGCAAAATGAAATTTATTTGTACACATGAGCCAAAATGCTACTAATGGTGAAGAACAGTTCTTGTAATTTCAAAATTAGTATTAAAATGGTTTACTACTCATTAAATTTCATAGTAGATAAACAAACTTGCCAATGCATAATTATAATTGAAACTGAATCACTCCCTAATGATCTGAGAATCTCTTTGAGGCATGTAGTTAGTTCGCAGATATTCCTAATAAATTAATTATTATTTTTCTTACTCTTATGTACTATTCATATTTCAGAGCTTTTCTCCACTAAATAATAGCTCTAAAAGAAAACCAACAATTCTTAAAATTTTATTTTTCCCAGTTTTTGTTTTTATTTGTACGTGTTTGCAGTACATAATTATAGAATTCCTTGTGGAGAGTTTGTTCACATATGTGACATATTCTTGATTCAGCTCTTCATCCACTTCCCTATCCTTTTCCCTCCTCTGTATCCCTTCTCCCTTCTTCCTCCTTCTTCCCTCCTTGTATCTCTTTGTTCTTTTCACTTTATAAAATATGATCCTCCTTTTTCCTATTATCTATCATTTATTTTTTTTTTTTTGTACTTGGTACAAGGTCTCACTACATAATTCAGACTCATAGTAATCTGTTTTCAGCCTCCGCAGTGCTGGGATTACAGGCCTGCCAATCACGCCTGGCCCTGGTCACCGGATTGGCATGGGTATGGGTGGGAGCTTGTACCCTTCATGAAAATTCTAATTCAAACTGATCCCAGTGATTTTGCTGGTCATTTGGAACTTTATTTATTTATTGGTGAGAACTATGTAAAATATAATTATAGAAGTTTAAGCCTTTTAAAAGGTCATTGAAGATTTCCACAAAACATTAACAATCTTATATGTTTATGGGAGTGTGTAAAAGACAAGGAAGAACTAATACAAAGTCAATGGAAAATGGAAATACTTTTTTTAAAGTTTCTCATACTAGGAGAATATATCATACCATGTCTTATAAGTGAACTGTAAGTAAAAAAAAAAGTATAAATCATAAAACAAAACTTAAAATTAAAAATATTCAGAAAATTAAGTATTAATTAATTCAGAACTGAGTTATATATTTCAAAATAATATTCAAAAATTAAAATAGAATTGTGAGTCCAACTAAGATACAAGAATGTAGTGTATCATATGTAGGAATCTGTGATCAATTCAGAGTAGTCACTCAGTATTTGAATAGGTTAATGTCAACAAAAGTATCAACTAAAAAATGTTTTTATGACACTAAAGAAAAAAAATAACAAAAATACTGGAATGGCAAATATATGACTAGCAATTCTAACAGTTTGGGGTAAGCATATCACACAAATTACTAGTTTTTGGTGGACATGGACAATATCCATGGCACTTACTGGTGGTCAGGTGTCACTTGTGGGACTGAGCTACTGCTATTTCCTTGATATCAACCCTGTAGACCCAGACAGAATCATGTCCCATAGGGTGTAAGACAAGTCCATTTGTGGAGTATGCTGACAGAAGTGTTTTGCTGCTGTATACAAAAGAATAATTGAAAGACTGCTGTTGCATACCTTTTTTTCTCCTGTGTTTAATTGTTTGTCTTATTTGGTGGGTTCTTTTCATTCTCATTCATGGAGTTTGATCCCTATCTAGAATATCTTTTAGTAGTCTGTGTAGGGTTATCTTTGTTGTCTTTAGTTGTTCTTTGTCATGGAAGTGTTTCACTTCTCCATTAAACTTGAAAGAGAGTTTTCCAGGGTATAAAAGTCTGGGTTGGAATTTGTTTTCTTGTAAGACTTGTAGTATTTTGCCCATGCTCTTCTTGGCGATGGTTTGTGAATAGAAATCTGCCATTATTCTGATGGGTTTGCCTTTAAATGTGACCTACTTCTTTTCTCTAGAAGCTTTTAGCATACTGTTCCTGTACTGAATTTCTGGGGTCTTGACTATTATATGTTTGGGTGTGTTTTTAATTGTTTATGTAATTTGGAGTTTTATATGCTTCAGTTACCTGAATCTCAGACTGTTTCCCCACATTTGGGAACTTTTACTACTTCTGCCCATATTCTTTTATATCATTTGAATTGACTCCTTCTATCTCTTTGAATTTTGAAGTCTGTTCAAGGCTTCAAATTCCAGACGAATGACTAATTTCAATTACTTTCAGGACTTAGTACAATAGCAGTTACCCATTATTCACCTCCAGTTCCTGACAAAGAGCTGAGCAAAATTTCCTGCAATAGACTGTATACTCCTGCTGAGAGGGTGGTGGTGAGACTCTGTATTCCAAGTAGCATTTTTATTATTGTGACCAACTACAGAGGCACCAGGAAAGATGTGGTAGCAAGGGATATTGATCTTCACCCCAGCCATAACTGCATACAGCAGTGCATTTAGCTGAAGTAATTTCCCAGAGCTTTAAAAGACAAGATTTTTTTATCCCTTATATATGTATTCTTAAATTGTTTCCTATGCAGAAGTATACTGAAGACTAGAATATTGAAAAGCTACTGCTTGTGTGGGAATAATTGAAACTGGCCATACATTCCCAAAGAAAGTTTCAGTCTCAGAAAAGCCATCAAAATACTTTAACTTTACACTTCAGGCTGAATCATAGCATATAAACAACCAAAATGATCAAAAGCATAAAAACAGGGTCCGTGTGATAGCTCGTTAGACTCAGTGCCTGCTTAGGCAGGTGCAGGGATCAAGTTCTAGCCTGAGTACCACATGCTGTACTGGCCCCACCCTCATGTATGCTGAGCCAGCCTGTGAGAGCAGTAGTGGTGATGCACACCTGTAATCCCAGTCCTGAGGATGCTGCAAATTGGAGAATAATTACAAGTTCAAGTAATGTAGTGAGACCCTGTACCAAATACATAAAAAGATAAATAAATAAAATAAAAGCAATAAAAAAGAATAATACAGCAATATCAAAGTGTTAGAAAAGATAAAGGAAACTACAGTAGTTCTATTATTATTCATGAATACCTAATTTTTAACCAACAACAGTAACATCACAGGCAATGGAAGAAACAGAAATTGTTGCAATGCACTTGTCTGATCTATTAGACAATGACTTTAAAGTGTCTTACAGATACCCAGGGACCAAAGGCGGACATTAAAAGTCAGAAAAAGAAATATATGAACAAAGTAGAAGTACCAATAGAAAGAAATTGAACTACAAATAAACCAAAAAAATTCTGGAATTGAATATTTTATTTAAATAATTAAAAAGTGTATTAGAGGATATAAAAACATGTCTGAACAGAAGAATCATCAAATTTGAAAGTAGGACAGTAGGAAATGAATATAAAAACAGAAGAAAACATTAAATGAAAGTCAACAGAGTTCTATCTGACCTGTGAGACACATTTTTGAAGTTCAAGATGATAAAAAGAGAGAAATTTGAGGAGAGAATGTTGGAAAATTTAATGGCTTAAGGATCCCAAGATTGAATGAAGAGTATGAATATAAACATCCAACAAGTTCAGTGACCTCAGTAAGATGAACTCAAAGAGACATACATAACTCATTATAATTGAATTTTCAAAAGGCAATACATAGAATCTGAAAGCAGTGAGAAAAATGTAACTTGTCACATGCAGAGGATTAGTATCAAGACTGTGAGCAGATTTCTCAAGGGAGACATAGGATGCCAGAAGGCACAAAGTCAATTTATTCAAATTTGTGAAAAAAAAAAAAAAACTCTCCTGTCAACTAGGAATCTTATCCTGTCAACCCTGTCTTTCAATCTGAAGTATAAGTTAAGATGTTCTCAAATATAGAGTGATTTTATCACTAGATTTAGCAAGGAAAAAAAAATTATTTAAGTCCTTCAGGATGAAAAGAGTAGACATTAACTAAAAAGTATACAAACAGCGTGCCATGCCGGCCCCACCCCTGGGGTGCTCTGAGATGGCAATTGAGATTGGGTGGGGTGGTGCATTCCTGTAATCCCAGGACTTGGGAGGCTGAAAATAGGAGGATCGCTATGAGTCCAATCTATGTAGTGAGACCCTGTAGATCCTATACTAAATACAAATAAATAAATAAATAAATAAATGAAATAAAAAGTATACAAAGAAATATAGCTGTCAATAATGAATATATGATCAACTATGAAAGCTATCTTTACTATAGACTAAATTATAACTTATCTTTTTGCATTCTCTGTAATTTGAGGTAATTACATGTGTTCACAAGTTATTGGCTTGTGGTGAGGGACACAAATGTTTAAAAATATAATTTTGATACCTGGCTGTGTGGCCCCTAATGGTAACCCAAGGCTCAGAAGGAAGAGGTAGAGGGGTCAGAAATTAAAGGCCATTCTGGGTTATACAGCGTGTTCAAATCCAGCCTAGACTATATGAAATTACATCCTACCAAGCATCTAATTAGCTAACTACTTATAATAAATGTCAGTGAAAATGGCTTTGGAAGCTTCACATAAGCAACGTTTTTGTAATTTATTGAATTTTTCTGTGATAAATTAATATTATTTTTATAACTTTATAATATTAAATGTGTTCTCCATGGTAACCACAACTAAAAATGCTAGAGTAAACATAAAAAGACACAAGAAAGAAGCTTAACATTTTATTACATTAAAAATAGACTAAGTTCAAAAGTAGTCAATAATGCAGAAAAAAGAGACAAAATGTCTCTTCAAAGTCGCCTGTGGTCATTGAGGCAGGCTTTTCAGAGGGAGCTGAATCTAGTTTATTATTGGTTCATAGTCCAATGCTGGAGTTGTGGGTGCGAGTGTTACACCTCTCGTAGGGCAGGTAGCTCACATATAATACAAAGGGCAGAAAGAGTTTTGCCTTTCCCTCTCCGTGTTGTTTTCTGGACTGTCTCCTGTTTCCATGAACTGTTGTCTTGTATGATATGCCATCATGTTTTGGAGCCAGCCAATTACAGATAAAATCTGCTCCAAAAAGTCAGCTAAATAAACTTTCTCTCCTCTAACTTTGGGTGTTGGGTAGGCTGTTCCAGAAATGAGACAAGTAACTAAGACACTTTTAATTTAGAATAGTGCAAGTGAAAAAGAAGAAGAAATATAGTTTGGGAAAGCCGCTCTCTCAAGTGTTTTCTTGGGAAGAGGGAAAGGAGAAGGACAAGATACAAAATGCTTCATGGATCTAAGGTTGGTGCTTAGCCATTCACCCCTCACGGAGTCTGTGCTCTTTTTCCCTGCAGTTTAACCATTGACTGCTCAGCCAAGTCCTTCACAGAAAGTTTCACAGATATAAACACTCCTGCACCCACCTAAATCAAAGCTGATAAAATGAAAGATTATATAATAGTAAAAGAAATGGTCCTATAAAATAACTGTGGACTTCAATAACACTTTCAGTAATGGAAAGAATAAGCTGATAGAAGATAAGTAAGAGTTCATGACCTACGCTATAGGTGTGGGTTTTTCTCTAGGTCACAGGGACCCCTGAGCAGGGCCTTATGGTATTTAATTTCTCAACTAGTCCTGATATGTTCCACTGCAATAGATTAGCTTTCCATTGTTATAGTTGATTCCATAGTAGTAACACTGACTCACAGGACACTTAAGTGCCAGTGACTATGCTAACCAAACCTACCACTACACCTAGGGCGAAGGACAGTGAGGGACCCTAACTCTACAGCTCAGGCTTGATCAGACTCTGTGCTAATGCCTGCAACCTGACAGAAACAGACCCTGAACATGGGTTAATCCGCATTTTACTGTAAAATGACCACTGGAGTAACTCAGATGGGATAACTCAGGCCCTCCAGCAAAGAAACAACTTGGGAATCACATATGCAGTACCTCCCTCGAACATCAAATTGGTTTTCCTAGCAGATATTTCATTGGTTAAAATTTGGTATGTATTTTTCTGTAGTTATTTTGTAACATGAGGTTTTCTTCTCTTATGGTTTCATGGATATGTCAGCCCTGTATAACTGTGCTTTCATTGACTCTGGTATGAGACATCTAGGTTCTCACCCTCATCTAAAAAGTAGGCAAAGGAAGCAGAGGAAGAGTAACTGGAAGGAATAATGTGGACATGAAATATTGAAACTGGGATGCTGTTATAAAGTGAAGCACCTTTTGTGGCAAAATATAGGTAGAGAGACAAAATCACTTAAACAGCAGAAGCATTAATACTAGAAATGAGCATACATAGATAAAAATTCCTCACAGGGAATCAATGTCCAACAAAAATGCTCCATGTAATCATGTCCTCTCCCCATAATCATATCCTATCCTTTTCTAGTCCCCATTAAGCAGTGAGCCAGTATATGCTTACCTCATTTCTGGATAAATACCCAACACTCAAAATTAGGGAAGGAAAGGTTCATTTAGCTCACAGATAGTGAAGGTTGCAGTCCAAACTCAGCTGACTGCAAGGCAGAGTGGAACGTGGCAGAGGGGAGCAGCTCCTGGTGGCAGCAAAGAGCAGAGAGAGAAAAGGGAGTGGCAGCTACAGAGACGTCAGCGAGCAAGTCTGTCTCTCTTATATTGTAATGCAGAGTTTCTGCCACAGGGCACTCACATCCATAATCCCAGCTTTGGATTAAGAACCAATCACAAAGTCCAGAAGCCATCCCAAGACTGCATGAGGCTTGGGTGGGACAACTGAACACAAACTGTAACACTCCAGCCCTGGATCCCCAAAGTCTCATGCAGTCATGGGGTGCCTCCTGGAGTTTGTGACTGATCACTGTGCGTGTGGATGCTGTACCCTGCCCTGGGGCAGGTAATTTTTATTACAGTGGGAGGAGGGGAGAGAGGCTGGCCAGTTGCCTGAGCTGCTTCCACTCCCTTTGCTCTCTGGTCTTTGCCGCAGCCAGGAAAGGCTGCTCTCTGCCTATCTCCACTCTGCCTTGGAGCCTGTTAAGTATGAACTGAAACCTCCAATAGTGGAGCCCAATAAACCTTTGCTTCCTTTACTTTGGATGTTGGGTATTTGTCCCAGCAGAGAGAGAAAAGTAACTAAGATAAGCAGCAACCCCTAAAAGCGTGGAGAAATTAGAAGGTGACTCATATAATTAAAGACAAACATGGAAAAAGGTAGCAGAATGGGAAAGTAAAGAAATTGATTTCCAAGCCTCCCAACTCTCTCTGAAGGCAAAGCAAGGTGTCACAAAGGGAGAAGAAAACAAATAGCAAATAGCAGAAATCTGTAAAAGTTCTTAGAATGGATGAAGATAATAGATGAATTCAAAGAGAAAACAAACCCAAAATTTACAGCAATGGCATTAAATACACCCAGGCTCTATTTTAGAGAAACATTTAAAACACTTGATGAACTAGCAAAGACCACTCAAAACTTATACAGATTTAATAAGGACATAAAATCCTGTAAAGACAGAAATATCTAAAATATCAGTGTAGGATTTATACATTCCAAAGTTGAACAACATGAAGACATGTTACTTAACCTTGAGAACAAAATAGTGAGATAAAGAGCTCCAAGAAGCCTAAAAGAAAATAAGACTACCCACAAGCTACTATATGCCAAAAAAATTAATTTAAAGCAAATTGATTACAGATAAGCAAGAAGACTGCATAGATGGATGAACTAATATGATTCCTGAAACTGTCAAGGAAAATTTCCCAACTATAAGAAAAGATTTTAAAATACAAGTATACAATATTTATGGAACATCAAACAATCATGATGAGAGTTCACCAGGACATACACTCATTAGTCTCAGATATCCAATAAAAATCCCAGTATTTTCAAGACATCAGAGAAAAACAAACCAAAAATACATAAAGATAAATCAATTAAAATCAAAGCAGCCTTCTTCTCGTACACCCTGAACTCCAGGAGAACTTGGAGTAAAGTATTTTAAGGCCTATTACCTTTAGCCTTAGAGAAAATACTCAATAATATTCATGCTGCAAACATAGGATTGGACACACCTAACACTAGTTAGCTCCGTAGATAAGCAACAGAAATGTCAGGAAAAGAAAATCTAATAATATTCCAACAGATAAATAAAACAAAGATAGTAAATAATCATATATAACATGGCCCATATATATATAACACGCTAATGGTCTCAATTTGCCAATCAAAGGACACCCACTGACAGACTAGATAAAAAAATAGAATCCAATAATTTGTTGCAGTCAAGAAATCCATCTAATCCAAGGATTAGATAAATCCAATTTTAAATCCAGCTGGAAGGCATGGACTTAAAATTGAAAGATAAAAAAAAAAATGAATAAACAGTTCATGCATCAAGAACCTGAAAACAAGCAAGGGTAGCAATATTAATATCAGACATGGTAAGTTTCAAGTGAAAATGTATTAGAAGAGACAAACACCATTGCTGTACTGAAAAGATAAATTTTGTCAGTTTCCCAGCACCTTTATTTATTCAGGTTCCAACCCAAATAAAACTCCTATATACTACTTAGTATTTTAAAATTAAATGGTTAATATAATCAAAAAGCATTTTATTTCTTTTTCTTTTTTTAAAATTTATGTATTTTGTACAGGGTCTTGCTATGCAGTTGAACTCATAGTGATCCTCCCATTTCAGCCTCCCCAGTACTGGGATTATAGGCATGCCCCATCGTGCCTGATTTTGTGGGCTGACTCTGAGGGTCTGGGGCAAGGCTAGCATGGCGTCCTGCACCAGGGATTGAACCCAGGTCCTTGAGTTTGCCAGGCAGGTTCTGAGACCACTGAGCTACCTCTGTGACCTCAAAAAATCTTTTAAAAATATAAAAGCAATACATGACATAATTATAAAAAGAAGTAAAAATACATCAAGGACAGGAAACCATTCCAACACCTGTATGCAGCAGGGCACAGGGCCCCAGAAGTGGCAGTTCTGTTGGGAGGACTCTTTGCAGCTCAAGGCAAGGGCTTCAGAACCACTCTCCCCTCTTCCTGTGTTCCTTCTCACCACGAGACCAAGCAGGCTCAGCACAGTGGGCATGCCTGACTTTCAGCGTGGCCCTTTCTGGATTTGGTTGGAGTTTAATGTGCTTATGTAGACTATTTTTCTTACCTAAGAGGGTAGACAGCTGTCTCTGGAATAGTCCAGTACTCTTCCAGCTTTTAAGTAACATGAATCTGATTTAACTCTCCTTATCATGTTCCTTTTATTTGCAATTTTTTTTTTTTTTTTTTTTTGTGGAACCAGGGATTGAACAAGCCCTTGTGCTTGCCAGGGAAGCACTTATTCCACTGAGCCATTTCCCCAGCCCCATGTTCCTTTTAACAACATACACTGACAGACATGTATGCAACAAATACTGGGGCACATATCTTTATAAGTCAAAATCTTCTGAAATTAAAAGGCCAAGCAAAAAACATAATTATAGTAAATTTTAACACCACATTTTCACAAAGAGACAGGTCAACTAAACAAAAATCCAACAAAAAAATTTCAGAACTGAACCACACCACTGAAAACACAGTGACTTAACAGATATATACAAAGTAACTCTACCCCTCTCTAACAGATCGTGTATTCTTTTCAGCAGAATATGGAACCTTTCCTAAAGTAGATCACATACTACTCCACAATGCCTACTTCAATAAATGTAAAAAATTACCCCATTCATACTATCTGACCACTGTGCAGTGAAGAAACAAATCAAAAACAGAAGAAAATTTGAAGAAGGTAAAATCTTCTGGAAAACTAACAACATACCCCCAAACAACCAATAAGTCACAGAAGAAAGCACAGAAGAAATCTAAAAATTATGGAAGATAATTACAATGACTATAAACTCAACAAAACCTAAGAGAAATTTTGTTTTTCATTTTATTCTAGAGTCTACTAGGTCTCACTATGCAGATCCAACTCATAGTGATCCTCCCATTTTCAGCCTCCCAAGCACTGAGATTACAGGTGTGTGCCACCATGTCCCATCTCAGTCTCCACCTCAGCATGCTCTGGGGCCAGGGCCAGCATGACACACCGGGGATTGAATCCCAGTTGCTGTGTTCTGCCTAAGCAGGTACTTAGTACACTGAGCTATCTGGCCAGCCCTCTAAGAGAAATTTTAAAAGCAATTAAAGATAAAATAGTCATTTCAATGAATGCTCACATGAGGAAAATTACAGCTACATAGGGAAGTTCATGCGCTTAGAGGCACAGTTCACAATGGATAAATAGTGGAAATATCCAAAATGTCCATCAAATGATGAATAGTGGTTTTACTCTATAGAATAGAGTACTACTCAAACATGAAGAAGGATATATGTGAAATGTTTCTAGGTAAGTGGATGAACTATGAAGCTCTACTGTTAAGGGAAATGACTCAGACTCACATGAATAAATATTTCATTGACTCTCTAGTTGAGAAATTAAAAGTATAAATAGAGGCCAAATATATATAGTAGGTCTTGTGAAATAGGAGAAAGTGCTTCAGATAGGAAGGGGTCCTAGGGAGGGGGAGAGGGAGAGAAGGAAGGGTAAAGAAAACATGAGAAAAGAATAAGCTTCTCTTCTAGAAGATTAACAATCTAAGTTTGAAGACCAAAAGGTAGAAGGAGAAAAAGAAGGGCACAAAGACAGCTAACATTTTGGCCCTAGTCTTTCTACATCAGTTAAGACTCAGGACATATGAGAACCTGTACTGTAACATCATGCAACTCAGTTATGTCCCAAATTTTCTATCAAGGAGATTATGGGGCCAAAGAGGAAAGTAATCAATGATGTAGAGTGTGCCTAAGGAGAGTCACTTGGAGAGCAAACATTCTCTCAGGCTTTCACAGAAAGCAAACTGATCAAGCAATGACCGTGACTCATCCACATGGCTGACACAGACAAAGGATCTACAAACTGTGGTACAAAATCTCAGGATAAATCTTGAGGGATTTGACTGACTTTAATCAGTCAAATACAAAAGCTATAATTCTTGTTACATAGGTCTTACTTTATCTTGGTCTTAACCATCAAGCAGAAAAGTTTTAAACTGAAGTGTAAGAAGTAAAACCATATTATTATGCTGAGCTTTAAAAGACTCAAGTCAATAACTTCTGACACTGCCAGACATATGGAAAACCCAATACTATTTTGGACTACTGGACTATTTGGAAATATGTTGCTGAATTCACACACCAATAATATTTTATTGACAAAACTAAACAAAAAGGGGGTATAAAACAATGACCATTTTGTATCTGTATATTCAAAATAGTCAATATATACAGCTATATTCTCTTAATTTAATGAATAGAGAGATGTGTCCTAATAGTGTTTATAAATAGAATATCATGTCTGCAACTTGTACACTAATTAACCACTAAGAAAACACTATACAATGTATTAATCATTGAAACTGTCCTATTAATTTGGTGTGAAACTGTCTCATTGATACTTGTTTCTCAATAAAATTATGGAAAAAATTCATATACTAAAATCTTATGGCAAAGGAAAACTTCCTCAAAAACTTTCTAAAAGAGAAGTTTCTTGTACTTGGAGTAACTCATAATGAAGAGACCTTAGAGAAATAGTGTAAAGCAAATGTGTAATATGTGCTTAAATACATTTGAATTTAAACACCTTTAAAAAAGAGAAAAAATATATGAAAACCATATTTTTGTAAATAAGGGAGGAGAGCAGAATGGGAAAAAAGAAGATACAAAATATATTAAGTATGCCTAAAATTCCCTATGATTAATGTTATGTATATCTAAATTGTACTAATAAAGTTAATTTAAGGGGCCATGGAGATGGCTCAGTGGAATAAGCACTTCCCTGGCAAGCACACAGGCCTGAGTTCAATCCACCAAAAAAAAAAAAAAAATAATAAAAATTAAAAAAATAAAGTTAATTTAAAAATAAAGGAAAACTGAAAATGTAAATAAATAATCTTATGAAAAAACCTTGCTAATTCAGAAAGAATAACAAACAAGCACCCAGCTTAAAGGAGGGTGATAATAAAGACAAGAGTAGATTAATAAAATTAGGACCAAATTACTGTAAAATAAATCAGTGAAAGTAAGAGCTGGTTCTTCCAAAAAGAAATAAAATACATAAGCCCCTAGCAAGATTTACTAGGAAAGTAAATATTCACATATATGCAATAAGAAATTATAATAAAGCTAGGGAGGTAGAGAAGCATTCTAAGTACCTGCCTGGCAAGTGCAAGGACCCAATTTCAAACCCCGGCACCACATGCCACGCCAGTCTTGGGACAGCATGACTGTAATTCAGTGCTGCGGTGGCTGAGACAAGAGGATCGCTATGTTTCTAAGCTACATAGCGAGACTCTGTACTGAATAAGTAAATATATGAAAGAGTAAAGGACAATTTTAAGAAATGACAAAGATTTAAATTACAACAGACACTGTTGAACTCCACAAGACAGCAACCACTTTGAAAATTTACATTTCAATAAATTAGTAAATTTTTTAAAAAATGGACCTATTCCTACAGATGCAAGGTACCAAAACTTACTCAAGACAAAACTGTATTTATCAATGCAATGAACAGCATTCTTGAGTAAGTAAGTAACAAAGAATATATCAACTAAAAACCAGGACCAGATGGATTTATGGCTGAATTCTACAGAACCTTTAAGGATGTCATATCACCAATCCTGTTCAAAGAAGTTAAAAGGGATGGAGTATGTCAAAACTCCTCTATGGAAGCCAGTAACACTGTGATCCTCAAAACAGATAAAGACTGACCTCAAAAGGAGTAGAGGCCAATCTCTTTAGTGAACATAGATGTAGGAATCCTCAGTAACATATTAGTAAGTAGAATACAGCATATTGTCAAAAACCTGATATACGATGATTAAGTAGATTCTGTACCACTGACACAAGGATGGTTCAACATATATACATGTATAAATTTATTCATTTATTTGTTTATTTTTGTCTTTGTGAGATAGACTCTCATATGCAATTTAGGCTGGTCTTGATCTTACTTTGTAGCTCATGCTGGCCTCAAACACACAATGATTCTCCTGCCTCAGTCTTCTAATTGAATGGATTACAGTGGTATACTACCACACCAAGCTATAAAAATATAAATTTGTTATTTGTTTTTAATTAGGTTTTTAAAAAATATTTATTTATTTGTTTGTTTGTTTATTTATTTAGTACAGGATCTTGCTATTTGGTACAGAAGTCTTGCTTGAACTGCTAGTGAGCCTCCTATCTAGGCCTCCCGAGTGCTGGAAATACAGATGTGCACCATCACATCTGATTTCAGTGGCTGGCATGACATGTGGTATCAGTAATCAAAACCAGGGCCTTCCACTTGCCAGGCAGGTGCTTAGACCACCGAACTATCTCCTCAGCTCTAAAACTACAAATTTAGCACATCACATACACAAGAGAAAGATGAAAGCTACATGATTGTATCAAAAGATGTAGAAGAGCCTTTTGACAAAATCCAAAACCCTTTCATGAAAAAAAAAAAAAACCCAGAAGACAACAGGTATAAGATGACAACACTTAAACACGACAAAAGCTATCTATGCAAAACAGCATCCAGCATCATGGTACATGGGGAAAACTTAAAAGCACCCCCTAAAATCAAGAACAAGAGAAGAATAATGTCCATTATCAACCCTAATATTCAATATAGTACTTACTTTACCCAGAACGCTTAGGCAAGGGAAAGAAATAAATTGGATATGTATAGAAAAGATGACGTAGATTATCACTATTTTAGCTGACATGACACTCTCCTTGGAAGACCTAAAGACCACCACCAAAGAATTAACAGCTGATTATAGAAAAGTATCTGAATACAATATCAACTCATAACAGTCATTAGCACCTGTGTATACCAACAATGGATGTTATGAGGAGCAGGTTATGAAAGCAATACAATTCACAATTGCTTACACATAAGTGAAGTACTTAGGAGTTAACTTCACCAAAGAAATGAGAGCTCTATGCAAAGAACCATGAAGAACTCTGAAGAAAGGCATGAAAGAAGTAATCAGAAAATGGAAAGATACCCCTTTCTTAGATAGTCACTGGGATACTGTCAATATGACCATACTTTCAAAACTGCCATCTAGATTCAATTCAGTCATGATCAAGATACCAATAGCATATTTTACAGGTGTAAAGGAAACAATCTTAAAGTTAATATGGAACCAGTGGAGACTCTGAGTAAGGAAAGTAATTTTGAATGATAAAGAGAAGCAGGCATTATAGAACCAGACTTTAAGCAATACTATAAAGCAATAGTGATAAAAATATAATGGCATTAAAACAAAGTAGACACATAGATCAATGAACTGAGGATACAGAAGCCACCTAGGCAATTCAACTACTTTTTATTTGACAAAGAAAACCCAAAAGTGGAGCAAAGATAGCCTATTCAACAAATGGTGTTTGGAAAATTGGTTATCTGCCCATAGATGAATGAAAATGGATACTTGTCTCTCGATAGATTAAAATCAAACTAGATCGAAGATCTAAGCTTGAAAATGCAAACTTTAAATCTTCTGGTAGAGAAGATATTTAAAGCATTTGAAGACAGAAGAGCAGGGAAGGATTTTCTAAACAGAAACTCAATTGCACAGGAAATACCAACAATAATGAAAAAGTGGAATTATATCACCCTGAAAAGCTCCTGTATAACAAAAGCTTCAATCAGTAGTGTGAAAATACAACCTATAAAATTGGGGTAAAAAATATTTAGCAGATACTTCCCACAGGGAGGGTTTATAAATAGAACACACAAAGAACTGAAAAAATTAAACTCATTCAATAAATGGTCTAGAGAAATGAGGAGACACTTCACAAAAGCAGAAATAACAATAACAAACCATGGGCAGTGGCAATCATCTATGCAGAACTAGAGCAAGGCCAGCCCAAGATAGCAAGGTACCTGAGGAAAGCTCGATGAGGAAGTTATTAGACAGAAGAGTTGCATCTTGCATCAACCAGGTACAGTCCTTGGGTGGTTCTGCTTTCCACCAAAAGAAGGGCTCCTCGTCCTGTCCCTATTTTTGTTGTTGTTGTTGTTCTGTTTTATTTTTCATTTTTTTCTGGTACCAGGAATTGAACTCAGGTCCCTGTGCTTGCCAGGAAAGTGCTTATTCTGCTGAGCTACCTCTCTGTCCCTGACCCCAGCTTTCTGAAATTTCACTTTGCCTTTATTTCTTCACCATTCTCTCCCATTCCTAGAAGTTTTTAAGAACTGTGCTGGACACAGCAGCCAACAAAGGTATTCAACATCTCTGATCATCACAGAAATGCAAACTAAAACAACACTAAGATTTTATCTTACTCCAGAGAAATGATTGTCATTTGAAATCAAACAAGAACAAGTGTTGGCATGGCTGTGGCAAGAAAGGAACTCTTCTACATTTATGGTAGTAATACAACCATTGTGGAAATCCATATGGAGATCTGTCAAAGAATTGGAATTAGAAATTCTATATTACCCAGACATCCCTCAGGGAGGTGTCTGCCCGAAAGAATTTAAGACATCATACTGCAATGGTACTTACATACCATTGTTTGAAGTAGCACAGTTCATAATAGCTAAATCTTGGAAGCAGCCTGCATAGTCATTAACAGATGATTAGATCAACAAATGTAGCATCCGTATACAGTGGAATACTACTCAGCTATAAAGAATGATAAACTTGAGGTATTTGCAGGAAAATTGGTGTACCTAGAAAATATAAATTTTAGTGAAATAAATCAGACACACAAGCTTAAATATTGTATGATATCTCTCATGATAGTGAGACAAAGTACAAAAAAGAAAATATAAGATACGGAAGAAAGGGATAAGGAGATAGATCTCTACCAGTAGGGAAATGTTTCAAAAAAACAATGAGAGGGGTAAGGGGGGAAGGAAAGGGGAAATAACAGGAGTAGACACATGGCACACACATGAACTTAATATAGTTAATCAAGGTAAGCATTATAAACCATTGCATGTGCTAAGACAAACAATATCAGCAGGAATGAAATAAGTGATTGAGGAATAAGAGGAGGGGGAGGGAGATTTAAAAAGTTTTAATATGCACATGCAACTATTCCCCAAATTTATTATAAATTTCATATATTATAAACATATACTAATAAATTAAAATGAATGTAAATAAAATAATAAATTTAATATGGATTTTAGTACAGTATAGAATCTAGAGCAAAGGTATGTTGTAGTTTATATATTCTGTTTAACAAATGTTGGACTCACCAATTAAGCTGTAAATCAAATTTACAAAAGCCTCTGAAAAGATTTGCTCCATGTCTTTAATTTCTTGATTTAAAATCAATATTGTCAACATTCTAGCACTCAATTTGATTAACAGATTCATCAGGCAAGATTTCAACATATTTCAGTTTTTCAGAAAGTCAAGTTGAACCTCAGTGCCAAAGGATTGCCACCACCGACATTTTTAAAGTTAAGATTTCACAAACACTGTACTAAAATTTTTTAAAATAGGTTGAAAATTGAGCAAATGTATTTAGTTTTATTAACGTGTTTTCCAGAGAATAGATGAATATGTCCATTAAAACAACATTCGACTAGATAGAATCAAGTATATATTATGAATGTAAGTTACTAGTTTAGGTATATAGGGTAAGTTTTTTCATTTGTTTATCTCCTGGAACTACTAATAAAATAAATAAGTAAACTAATAGTATGGAAGAAGTGTAAGAATATGTTCTGTATTTCAGATACTTGGTTTCTTCTTTCACTTTACTTATCTAGGGGTGACAAAGATAGGAAAATGATCTGATGGTTGTAGGCAAATTAAAAGAGTAAATATTGAAGGCCTGATTGTCCATGGTCTCTATGACGTATTTAGTAGGGGAGTCCACCGCAATTATGAAGGTCTTCGCATTATTTCAAGGGAACTGGAGGTGAAAGATGGTAAGAAAAATGAATGGCAAGGAAGGGGTTGTGGTGATTGTGAATGAAGGGACAGAAATGACTTCCAGCAACTGAAGTAGGCAAAGGAACCTTTCGTCACATGGCAGTCTCCAGAAAGAATCAGCTCTACTGACATTTTGACTTTATTCAGTTTTAATTACTTTAGACTTCCATATTTCAGAACTGCACAATAAATTTTTGATGCTTTAATTCAATAAATTTGTGATAATACCTTCAAGAAACAACAAGAAAACATATGCTAGTCAATTGTAAAAGTTTACTGACTCTTGGTTTAGGCTGTAATAGTAGGTTGAGAAAATATTTTTTGGATTTTCGCTTAAGATTAAAAATAGTATCATGACTATGCAAAATGATATTGTAAGAAAATTAAATAATTTCAGCTCTAGGAAAGATAGATACTCAATTAAATGTGTGCAACTTTGTATACAAAATTTCAAATCATTTTGCACAACAGATAAATTGTTTCGATAAAAAACTACCTATGAAAATACGGTGAAGATTGTGAATTTTTAGAGTGATTTTTATGTTATTTTAAATCAACTAATACTTTTTGAATTTTAAAAGATAGATATAATTAGAGATAGGTTTGGAAGGGAGAATACAGGTAGATAAATTTATATAATAGTGTGTGTGTGTAGTAATGTGCATATATTTATGTATAAAGTCTTCTTGAAAATGTTGAAAACTAATAAAAACTCTTTCATGTAGGTATTGATTAAATTCAGAAAGAGAATACAAAGGAACTGGTCGAGCTACATGCCTGAAATCCGTTTCTTTCTTTTAATTTGCAGATATCCTAGTAAACTAACAACCTAAATGACATCAAACACAGTAGGCTGTCACTCCAATATTGGTTTCCAACAAGGAATGAAAGACAATTATGTTTGACAGGTGATACCACCTGCACTATTACGCATGTATAAAATTAAAGTTTTGAAAACAAGCAAATGCCCATATAAATTCAACAGACCACACATTGAACTCTAGCTTTTGGATTTCATAAAATGTTCAGTAACACTATATTTCTTGTTTGATGCACACCCAGAGTTACTAGATCAAGCTGAATGAGGCTATGCAACACAAAAATAAAGTCTATTTTGTAGGAAGAGCTGTTTTGCTATTATCAGTTTAGAAGCCCTCCTCTAAAAGTAATGTAAGGGTTAACACTTCAACCTCGTGTTCAAAATTAATTTGTTTTACTACCTCCAATTGATCTTTTCTAATGCAAATGTATTGCTGGCAAAATACATTGGAGATTTGTTTGACCTCTTTATTGTTCTAGGATGTGGCAATTAAATTTTTTTATTGAGAATCTAATTAGCTTTGTGCTCCTACAATGTTTTCTCTCAGTCCTCTTTTAAAGTTCCCTAAAGGTTACCCAGAAAAAGATCATTTAATCATGACTGTATTAAGATAGAAAAAAAGAAAAAAGCATCAGTTATGTTGTGTACAAAATTGAGGTTACTCTGGGTTAACTGAATCAGATTCCGTGAAGAGATAAAAATGATCCAAATCATGAAGAATTAATCAGAAACTTCTAATTGAAGAAAAAAGGATCACAGCAGTCTATGATAAAAGAAAAATCAGTGTCAAATTAGCACAACAAAGCAGGGAAATCTAAAGTGAATTTTACAGACTATTGCCACCATGACCCTTGTAAAAGTGTTGTTAAAGAGCAAAAGGAATCAGGATTAGGACCTTCTAAAGAGTGTTGTTAATAAAATTTCAAAAGAAAATTGAGAGCCCCAATTAGAAGTGATCTTCATGGGAAACTGTCAGATGCCCCCACAGACGCCAAGGACAGAGGGTGGAGTCTGAGTAATTACTGTGAGGAAACTAGAAGTGAGGCTACAGGATGCTGTCGCGGACTCCAGCACAGCCGCTGCACAGAAGCTGCCAAGTGGACTTCTGCAAAGGTCTCGGCTAGCGCCAGCTGTTGGACTAAAAGTGAAAAGACACAATAGAAAGTCAACCTCTGCTTACTGCTGATCTGTCTGGCATGTATTGACCTTGAATAGGAAGAGGATAAGAGAATGGGAATAAGTAGGAAAAAGATGTGTCATAATATGCCTCAAGCATCCCTTGCACAACAAATGAAAATAGTACATGTGCAATTCACCAGGGCATTTGGGCTGAGGAAGTGGTGGCTCTCACTTTTCCAAATAGTCCAAGGTTTTGGGGGAGAAAATTGAAATGTGATAAATGTGAAGGTGTAAGATTAACCAATTCTTACTACTAAATTTCTTTCCTGAGATTATAAGAAATACAAAATGAGTCTGAAATTGAATTAAATTATAAAATCACCAAATAAAATGTTAATGAGTAGACAACTGTAAATACGCAAGTAGTACTTGTGTTGTTTTGCTTTGAAATGCTTTAATGAATTATTATTAAAATACATTTGTAGAAGAAAATGCTGACATATTTTGGTTTCTATATTGTTACCTTGTTTAGAGCCCAGGTCACGGTTGCCACAGGCTGATGAAGTATCCAGAGGCTGTTTTGTGAGACATGAAGTTTACTTTGACTGCAGTAGACAATAATAAGCATGGGTAGGGTACAATGTGACTTACTATGAGGGAGGATGCACAAGAATGGCATATGTATCCAGTAGCCATTCTTGGCAAGATCTCATAGAAATGACATACAAATCAGCTGTTGCATTCAGCCAAACCCACCAGGCATGGAAGAGGTCAACAGCCCTACCATATACAAATACTACCCAAAGGGTATACAAGTCAACCACTCCACCTGATAAAATCCTTCAGAGAAAAGTAGCAGACAATGATGTCACCCAGCTAGTTTGGGTGCAGCCTGTTGTCACTCAGCATCAATTTTCTTTTGGTACCAAGAATGGAGCTCAGGTCCTGGTGCTGGCCACACAGGTGCTGTGCTACTATGCTACTGATCCTTGGCCCTCAGCATCAATTTTCTATTGATGCTGAGGGCCAAGGATCAGTAACATAGGAGGGAATTTTATAGATTAAACTACATCGCATTAACTTCATTAACTTATTCCTCTATTGAATGGCCAGTATTCCAAAGAACTGCTGATCAGTATTCCAATGAACACATTGACAGGAAGACAGCTTCTACAGAAAACACAAGGTTCCCAGTTCCCACCACTTTTTAGACAATATTTATACAGGCATTCCCATCCCTGTAAGAATGCCACCTTGACTTGGGAGGTGTGTTCAGAACTGAAAAAGGTTATGCTTAATAACACCTTGCTAAAGGCCTAGCTTTGCTCAGTGGCGAGACAATGTCCATTATGTCACTGATTCATCTTTTATATTTCCTTTCCTTATGCAGTCATAGAAAGTATGCTAAAATATAAAACTTGTACTTTGGACCAGACTACACATTCATCTTAAATATGATTTAAACATCAAACTATGTAATAATTTTAAAGAATTTAGGCTCTTGCTGTGGTCTCTGACACATTAGGTAATATTTTATTACTATACAGAGACACACTACATGAAATTCCTTTTGCTGCAATTCTAATTCATGATAGATTTTTGTTTTTAGTGTTTTTGTATACACTCAACTATATCATTGAAAAACTCTATCAACCTAATTTCTTAATGAAAATATTAAGAAAAAAGATTTCATTTGATATAACTAGTTTATAGACTCTTGGAGAAGAGGAAAAAATATTTTCATCACCCAATATTTGAAGTAGGATTTAAATGTAAAATGTCATGAATTAGAAGACCTAACCTGGGGGTCTGAGAGATGGCTCAGTGGAATAAGTACTTCTCTGGCAAGCACAGCGGTTCCATCCTTGGTTCCACCAAAAACAAATCTAACCTTCTGTCTGTTTTGCAAACCTTTCCTATAATTACTTTGCTTTGAGTGTGTAGAATACCATACTATTAATTGACTTATAAATGGGTTATTATAAGCTTTACAACAAAATTATAAGTTTCTTTTGTTAAGAGTTTGTGGTGAGATTTCTTTATAACCTCTGGAGCATTGAGCAAGAAATAAGTGATTCAAAATGCAATGTTTTTATGTTCTTCTTGGATAATAACATAAATGTTTATTGAAATACATGAGGACTTCTCTACACAACCTCAGGGGAGTCCTTAATTGACTCTCAGGAGAGGTGTAATGGGACTTGTCATGCTGAGAGTCTTAGATTCAGCTGAATAGACACAAAAGCCCTGAGAAGGCAGGCAGAGAATTTGATAGGGTCTTATATCATAAATGGTTAAGTACAAACTAAGATAATTGATCCAGTGGACTTCAGAGGGGTAGGTTATTTGCTATTCAAAGAGAATAAACTATGCCTGGAACGTATCAAGGGTTTCATGTGTAATAAAATATTTGCTAGCACTTTTACTAAAGAAGAAAATTAGTATTTGATACTTTTCAGTTCTAATTCTTATAGGAAGTGTTTCTCAACTTGAAAATTTTGCAAACTAAAAATGTCTAAATACAAATAAAAAGTACAGATTCACAAAAACAAATTTAAGCATAAACCCCCCCAAGGAAAAAAAAAAAAACAGATAGGGAATGAACTGTGTAATATAACATTCATTAAGGAAACACACTTTATTAAGGATACACAATTTATTATTATTTTCTTTAAAAATTATTATTAAGGGATGCTTACACAGTGTATGTTGAACGTGCACAAGGTCTTGTGTTCAATCCTCAACACAAGGAAAAATTATTATTTTGGATTGAATTTTTAAAATCTCTGACATTCAGTTCAATTAAGGAATAATAGATAAAACTAAAAAAAATTAATGATAAAAAAAAGGAATAATAGGTCTGCCACCTGACTAAAATTTGCATTTTTGTAATAAGAAGTTTATGTTATTACACTAAATAACAAAGTGAGGACTTGTGACTCGAGTTAACGTGGGTTAATTGTCATGGATGGCATTTAGCCTTTGGAAATATACGAAGACAGGTATGAAATAATACTTTATAAACATTTGTTTTTGTAAAAATAGCCACAAGCTGATTATGAAAGCTAATTATTTCTCATGAAAGCTAATTAAATTGTAAGAATTTTAAATATTACCTTGATGGCCAGTAAACTTGTCTTTTGCTGTCCTCTTATCTCATGATTTCTCTATCATGTCCTTTCTCTGCTTCTTCATGTTGTTACCATCCTTACTAAAATACAGCATCCTAAATTCTATACTGCAACAGAATATGTTTGTTAATAACTTTAGAGGATAAATTTTAGAGTGATCTGCAGTTTGAAGCTACTACAGATAGAAGACAACGAACAGAAAAATTGGGGTATTATGTGAACTAGATATTGCAGTCTGCAGTTTCTCAATTGGGATACATCATAGAAACAGAAATAGCCTATTATTGGAAATGTCTTATGAAAAATGAAATTATTATGAAATTTGAAAATAAATAGGCCAAACATTTTATTTTCATGTCTTTGGTACATGGTCTCACTATGCAGCAGCTCAGACTGGTAGTGATTCTTCTGTTTTCAGTCTCCACTGCCCTGGAACTATAGGCATGTACCACTACACCTGGTCGTGCCCAGGGTGGGGCTGGTGTGGCATGGGGTCCTGGGGATCAAATCTCGGTCCCTGCCCTTGCCTAAGCAAACACATAGTTTGCTGAGCTGTCTCACTGGCTCTGAAACTTTTATTTTTAATTAACGATGGTCCAAAAAGTATATATGTGGGCTAAAAGTTCCATCTCTTCCATGAAAGTTAGAATTTATGTGTAGATTTCAGTTAATGGGAGAAAAATCAAGGAAATGGGAATGAAAGGAAAGAAGTTGAAGAGAAGAAAGACAAGTAACTTCAGATCACCCCTGGCCCAATTTGTTTATTTAAAAAATTATGTGATATCTTTCATACTTGTTATGTGAGACCTGAAATTAGAACTCATAATGTCCTGAAACAAAAATGAAATCTCCTCTAGAAGACTTAGAAAAAATTATAAGATTTTGAAATCTGAGTAGAAAAAGAGCACACTAATGTGTAGCAAAACAAATTCTAAATCTAAAGAAAGCAATTATACTGGCCTGAATATATCAACGTAATTGCATAATCTGGAAACAATTTAATGTTTTTTGGTTGCTTTGTAGATTGTTGTTGTTTATTTTGTTCTGAGACAGGGTTTACGATGCCTTGAGCTCACTTTGTAACCCAGGCTGGCCTCAAATTTGCAGTGAGACTCCTGCCTCAGCCTCACACGTGCTAGGATTACAGGCATGCATCAACACACCTAGCTTTGGTTGCTTGGAAGATTAAATCTTATGTTCAAAATGTTCTATTGTCAAACAAAAAGAAGTCACAAATTTAATACTATATATATATTTTAATGGTATCGTTATTGAACGTCAGACCTTGTACTTGCCAGGCAGGTGCTTATGATACTGAGCTATATATACAGCCTAATACAATGTAGAGAAAAATGAGAAAATAAAATATATAGTTATATAAGTAGGTATACATCTGATCTGTAACAGTTTGAAATTCAACTGGAGTGTATTAGATTTCCCTACTCAAGGGACAATGAATGCTCATTTCTGAATAATTATTTTACCTCTGGGTCCTTCAGCTCAATTGTCTGGACTCATGGATCTTCGCTCCAGTTTCTCTTTACTTTTCCATCAGAAATGACACAGGTTTTGAACATGAACCACTTTCTCAGATCATGTGTTGTTCAGAAACATTTTGGTTTGAAGCATTCCTGCTGCTTCAGCGTATGCTGGCAGTGGTTTAGAAGAACAACTGTGTTTCATTAGAATTTTATGGCAGCTCACTCCATGACTAAATGCCACGTTTTAATTCCTTCTAAAACAGATGTCTGTTTAAATTGAATGTGCTTGAAGACCTTGTTGTATACCTCATAGAGTCTGCAACGTCTCCTAAAATCATTCTGAGCCCTTACTTAAGAAGTGTTATAGCCATCGACTTGCTTTACTATGAGACTCTTTCTATCTTTCTTTCTTTCTTTCTTTCTTTCTTTCTTTCTTTCTTTCTTTCTTTCTTTCTTTCTTTCTTTCTTCCTTCCTTCCTTCCTTCCTTCCTTCCTTCCTTCCTTCCTTCCTTCTTTCTTTCTTTTTTCTTTCTTTCTTTCTTTCTTTCTTTCTTTCTTTCTTTCTTTCTTTCTTTCTTTCTTTCTTTCTGCACTTTTATTTTATTATTATCATTATTATTTCATACAGGGTCTACAGGGTCTCACCACACAGATAGCATTCATAGTGATCCTCCTGTTTTCAGCCTCCCAAGAGCTGGGATTACAGGCATGCACCAACACGCCCAGTCTCAATCGCCTTCTCAGTGCACCCCAGGGGCGGGCTGGCGTGGCAGGCTGGGGATCCAACCCCGATCATGTGTTCTGCCTAAGCAGGCACGTTAGTTTAAAGAGCTATCTGGACGGACCTCTTTCAGAATTTTTAGCAGGCTGATAGTACTAGAAATGATAGTGATTCTAGTTTCTTCAGATTTTCTTTTAATTCTGTTTGAAAAGATCACAACATCATTAGCTAGTATTTTTACCTATTATTTTTATATAAGGTTGACAGAAATAATTTTTTAGACTTTTCCTAAATGTTTAATTTCTACAAGTTTGTTAGTTGTGTTTTACTCCTTCACTTTTGCTGTACAAATAGTTTGGACTTTATCTTTATAACATAGTTCTTCATTATCTAATTTCCAGTAGCAGTTTCTTGTGGGATTTCCAAATCCACTAAGGATTTGTCATTACTTCTTTTTAATTATCAAAGTTTCCATGGGGGCTGGATTCAGTTGAGTTCCTCCTTCTCTCTCCCACAGGATGTTATTTAGTCTATCCTTATATTTTGCTTTCCCAAAAAAAACAATACAAAGGAGGGAAGCACAAGCACCGTTCTGTAGATTTTTTTTTTTTTTTTGTCTTCTACAGCTTAGCCTCACATTTTCATGATCAAGCAAGATTTTAAGAAACAAAGGGAAAAATGAAAATAAACACAAGGATTGTTCAAGCCTTTGCTTGTTATGCATGCTAATACCCTCAAGCCAAAAGTTGCTCATCTAGCACAGAGTTAATGAAAATGAGGACACAAGGAATAGAGGAGATGTAATTGGCTGGTCCTTTACCTGTAACTGTTTATTACCAAAAGTATTCACTTATAGCAGGGGTCTGTGTCAGGACCTAGTCACAGTGCAAGGTCATTATAGGTATTACAATACAAGAGATATAATGAAATTTTCCTGTAGATTCTCATGATAAGTCAAAATTCATATTTATTTGATGATTTATTTCTGAAGGAATACAACCATCACATAATCATGATGGTGATTCACAGTACCATGACATTGCATCCAAAAGTTTAAGTAATCAAAGGAGTAAGAAGTATGCTCTATATTTTTGTAAGAAATAAATATGCTACAAAGGAAGAAATTAACTCTAACAATATTTGGCTTGGTGTCTCAGTGAATATCCTTGAGATTTATTGTCACCTTGCCTTGCCTGAAGTGAGAAATGAGTTTTGCTATTTGTACTGGCTGGCACTATTGATTAATTGAGTAATTCTCTGTGTCTTTTTGAGATTTTTTTCATGCAAGTTTTACCATATTGGTTGTATTCCTCCTACACATGTAAGAAGGAACTTGGCTAGTTGAATGTTTCAAGAGGTTCCTAGAACAAAGGAAAATATGTTTTGGTTATTGGAGGAAAGTGGAACAGTCACATGAATGTAGTTTCAGATCTCAGCATACTCGGTGAAGATCGGACGATCAGTGGGAAATTTGGTTGCATGATAGTGCATATGATAGAAGGAACAGTAGGTGAAATGTTTTGTTTATGAAGCAAGACTTCCGCCTCAAAGTTTGAGGAACAGGTCCTTGTTGAGTTATATAAGCAGATAAAGACTTGTTTTTAGGGTTATCAAATGTTAGTTTTTGGTGATGGAGACATGAACTTATGTTCTAAGCCATACAGCTGAGAGCATGCTGCAGCCTTCTGCTATTAAGTGAAAGTGTTTTCCTGAAGGGACAAGCAGCAGCAGGTCCTCATTACAGGCAAACGTCGAAGGCAAGTTGAGTTAGCTTCTTTCTGTGCAATACATGTATTCCTGATAACAGTTACAAATGATCCTTCATCTTTTTGTGGACTATGAAGAAGAGATTCAAATTTGGCTTGTAATCGTGTGATGTAGTCATTTATAGTCAGAAATAAATTGCCTTGGTAGAAGATTCCAACGTAGGAGAAGTCATAAAGAACAGTAAGAAATGAAATCATTCTGGCAGGCAGAGATCTAAGTCTTTAAATCATTTACTCTACATGGAGGGATATTTGTGCACCCATGCATTTCTAACATTTTATAATCAACAACAGCTGAAATTCTGTTAGAGTGTCAGTAACTATATTTTATAATTAGGATCATTATTTTTCAAGAAAAAATTAAAGAATAAATAAAATATTTAATTTTTTTGTCTTTTTGAGACAGGGTCTCACTACAGTTCAGGCTGGCCTTAAGCTCGCTTTCTAGCTCAAGCTGGTCTCAAACTCACAGCAATCCTCCTGCCTCAGCCTCCCAAGTGCTGGGATTACAGGCCTGCGCCACCACGCCCGGCTGTAATATTTAATATTTTTGATAGAAAAGTTGGATATCTTTACAAAATTTGCCAACACTCTCCCAGTTAATGCATTCTTCATATGTATAGCAGAAGAGCTAAAGTAACAGAAATGTAGCTATGAACCTTAGCAGAAATCATCCCTGTTAAGTGTAACATTCCTCAGTATTCCCACTGCAACAAAAATAGAAAATATAATTCTATGTGAAAATGAGAAATTACAAAAGTTGAAGTGAACTTGAAAAAAATTTTGATCTTTAGGCAAATCTTTCTTTAAAAACAAAACCATTGCTCTATAAAAGATACCTCTAACAATATAAATAAGATACATTGTTATTGTGTTATTTGTCTTAGTTACATTTGTCTCACTCCTGAGGTGAGGTATCACCCTTGGAGTCTATTTTAGCTCACAATTTGTAGAGTTTGTGCAGGTTCTGATTATAGGAAATTCAAAGGAAAGTTGAATTAGCTCTTTTCTATGCAATATATCTATCCCTGCTAGCAGGGCCATGGCAATGGAGAAAGCAGAAAGAAATCAATCAAATGGCATGGAGAGGACCAAACCCTCCTAGGCCATGCATCCAATGACCACCCCTCCAGCCAGACTTCATCTCCCAAACCACAGCTAGCTCTAAACTCATCAATGGAATAATCCTCTGATATAGCACACCTCTGAGATCAAGTCATGTCTCGAAAACCTCACCTATGTGTCCATGCTTTTGGGTGTGGACTTTGAAACACAAACCATATCATTTTGGCCATGGCCCCCATGGGACTCATACTAATCCTATTACACAGTTTTGGGGAGCTGAAGTCTCCTTCCAGAGATAGTTTCTACGTATTTTCAGCCTTAAACAAAAATCTGGTTGTGTCAAATGCAAAAAGAAGTAAGGTCTTATGTTTATTGATATTAGGCAAGGAAGGAGGCTCTTCAGAGAAACTCTGAGGCAAGAAAAAATAAGAAAAATCACACTCAATAGCTTGGACCACTATGAAAGCCAGAACGCAGTCACATGGAGCTCAGCAATGACTCTTCTTTCATATCTGGCACTCCTCAGCCTGAGATCGTGCCTAGGACATTTTCTTCAAAGCTGCTGCAATTTTTGTGAAAATTCAATGTTCATGGTTTTAGGAACTATTGTACAGATGTGTTCTGGAGTTTTGCAACTAACAGAAAATGCTCATGGTCTTGGCTAGCCTGGAGTCCCCTAATATCCTGCCTCAATCCCATTAAGCAAAATGTATTTAGTCCATCTCTAAGAGGTTATCACATCCTAGTAGTTTTAGCAGTTCCAAAATCTCTGATATTTGAGGCAAACTCTTGGCTGTGAGCCTAGGTCAAAATGCAAAGAAAGTGACCATTTCCAACATACAGTAATACAGGATAAGCATTCTAACTATAAAAGGTAGATATGGGGGAAATGAATAAGCAGAACCAAAGCAAGATCTCAGCATGACAAAGAATAAACCTTAAAGTTCCCTGTTTGGCATCTTCAGCAAGCAGTAGTGACATGTAAACTCCAAAGGGTTGGAAGGCTGCCTCCTTGTGACTCTGTAGGTGGTTTTAGCCCTTGTGGCTTCGCTCTTGAGGTGACTTCGAGCACTCCTTGCAGCTTGCCTTCGTGACTTCTCCAACATCCTGAGGAATCTACCACACTTTTGGGTTCATTCTCACAGCGTTGCATGTAGTCTAAAATCAGGGTATCATGTTCCATGACTCCACAACTATTGTATCTGCATACATACAAAACCAGTACCAGATGAATGATGTCAAGCTCTGAACCAACTGGAGCACTCTCTGAGTCATTCTGTTATCTCACTCGTGTTACCTTTGAATGCCCAGATATCTGGGCAGGGTGAACTGAGTCCTTAAGGGCCAAATTCCCTAGGCAGATTCCATTCTGAAGAATGCTGCTTCTGGGCTCTCCTCTCAAAGTGAAGTCTTTCACCTTGAAAGATTTAGCCCGCAAACTGTGGGGCTGTATTTGTTTGACACAAATTGTTAATGTGTCTTTCATATTGTCCTTTTCCAAAGTAGTTGGCTCTGATCCCTATTTCACTGTCCTGTATAGCATTCATCTTTCCATGACTCAAGAATTTATATATTCCTAACTTCTAAAGGAGAAAAAAGTAACTGTTGATACTGTGAAGAGCAGAAATGGTATGAAAAGGAAAGTCATCTTCTCTTAGATTGAACTTAGAGTTCAACATAATCAAACAACCCCCCGTTATTTAATATTTGGATGGTGCCTCATTGATATTTGTCCTTTAACTTCTGAGCCCTATAAGAACATACAATAATCTATAAATAAAAATGGTTATCCTTTTCCGGATTATATTCACAAAAGACATTTGTGACCATGGAATAGAGCCACTATTCCTCTGCTTTCAAGTTAAACATAGTTACCAAGAAAGAATATGTATACTGGGAAATAAATATACTTTTGTAAGCATATTAGAGCTTTTATTTTAAAATTCTGTCAGTTGTTTTCTCATTATTAATTGGATAATTCAATATAGTTAGTTTTAAGATTTTTAATCAGTAATTGACCTCTTTTGTATAAAATACAGAATTCTAGTATCTTTAATTGAAAGTTCCTGCTATTGTACTAATAACCTCAAGTCAAGTTAAGCAACATATCTTAAATGCCACTATGAAACTGGGTATAGTGCATACTACAGTTTGGCTTTTGCCAAAGCAATAAAATTTAATGAGGCATCATTATTCACTTAGAAGATAAGGACATTCAACACTAGAAGGATCATTTAACATGAGGGCACTTTAGCAGTTTCTTCTGTTTTATATGAATGGAAGTGAATGAAAACCAAAAAAAAAAAAAAAAAAAAAAAACCTTACTATCCATGGAAGGAGTAGTAACAATCAGTTTTTATTTTATTGTCATAAATAAGTTTAATCTTCCTAAAATGTATCAGCTCTTCTCAAGATCATACATGACTTTTATACCTAAAACTCATATATATAACCATGTTGCTAATTTTCTTAGCAGCCAAATTTTGTTTAGCTGACCTTACTTAAAGAACACTATTCCATTGATCTCTCTAATTTCGTACTCTTGGCCTTTATCTAATACTTTATTAGGCACTGTGTCCTGGGCCAAGCCCCTCCAGAAAACTATCTCTTATAAAGACTATCGAATGATATTTTATAAGATAATGTATTCCCAAAGAACAAGGAAAAAGGAAATTCAATAGGTGATTAGAAAAAAGGGAAAAGATTGGATGAATTACATTTTTTTCAAGAGATGTAAGATTGAATAAAGCTTCTCAATAAATGTAACTTTCTGTGTCTTCTCCCACTACAGGGCATCACAAGAGTAGAATTTTCTCTTAGTTCAGTGCATTGTAAAGAAGGAAGATAGAACATTTATTTGGTAATGTGTTCAATATTCTGTGTCTCATTTTAAAAAATTCTGCCATAGGAATAGTTACTTATTTTGAAATTGCAAAGTAACTTATAGAGGCCAAATCAGCCTCAATAGAGAATGCCTGTAAATATAGTTCAGTACAGTACATACAATGGAGTTTTTGAGGTCCCAAGTCTATCAATTAAAATGGAAATCATGAAGAACTTACGAAAAATGGAAGAAATAGGGTAGTTTTCATGGTACACTGGCCAGAGACTTTGTCTTCAGATCTGAGATTCTGGCACATAGTTAAATACAAAGAGGAAAATTTTTCTACTTCTCAAATCATATTAATTGGCTTTCTAACCACGTGGTACTTGTCCTTAGGATTAAAGCATAATCATCTTAAGTTTTTACTTTCCCAATAATGTAGATATATAGAGTTTGGAAAGATTTAAAGGTGGATAAAATATATTTATATTTAAGATTTATAGGAGAAAAAAGTAATATTTTTGATAATCAGAATAAAGACAAAATGGACTAATTCCCATGATTTCATTGATCCATAGTAAAGGATGTCTATAAATGAACAAGAGGAAAATATTTGCTCAATTCTGGAAAAAGACTCAGCTTTGATGGACTTAAGCCACAAAGAAAGAGGTAGGAAACCGTCCTTCTTCTAGTTTTAGGAGAGAGAGTCATTAAGTGGTGGAAGAAAATAACACATCTGATATTACAAAGGAGAGGTGGGCTACTGTTCCAGCAGGCTATATGCCAGCGGAGTGGTGGTGAATCCAAAGCACCCCTGCTACAGCAAGCTGCTTTTTTTTTTTTTAATTTTTGTTTTATTGAAGTGCAAGTATCAATGAGACAGTTTTAAGTTACCTTGACAAGATAGATCTGATAAATTAATACATTGCAAACTGTTTTCATAATGTTTTGGTATCATATAAAGTGCATACATGATATTATACTTACAGACATTATTATGCTGTATGTCTCTTATCATTAAATAGAGTGTAGCTGTTTGCCTATTTTATTTTTTTACCTGAATTACATCAAATATTCAGTAATTAATACTTTCTACCTTGTTATTTTCCTAGTGGTTGTCTATAGTACTAGAAGCAGACATAATATCCTGTCCAACCACCATTAGTGCAAATCTTGCCTCTCATAGGATTATGTAGAAGCACAGTGTTATCTATCCCAACTGTACTGTCTATACACACACATCATGATTCTTCCTTTCTATACCCCTTCCTTTGTCTACACCTGTCAAAGGTGGCACTCTATTGTCATTCAACTAACTTAGGTGCTTGAACTCAACAACACAATCCAACAGAGTCCAGCATTCCACAACAATAGTGAGTTATCCGAAGAAGTTGTCGAGCATAGCCATTTACAGCTCAACTTAATATTATGGCCCCGTGATGTGTACCTCATTTTTATACTTTTCTGCTGGATGGTTAAGACCTAGATAGAGCAAGACTTATATACAAGCTGCTTTTTCATCTTTGAAAGTTCTCAAAGGTTCACCATCACTGCTAGGTGTTACAATAGGTAGAAGAGCAAGTTTTTTGCTGAAGAACAATGCCACAATAATAATGAGAATAGTACACATATGTACCTCAATGGAATAGAAGACACACACCAGCCCTATCATTCATCTGACTTTGATGAAGAGGCAAAACACATATGCTGGAGGAAAGATCTTTTAAACAAATGCCATTGGGAAAACTTTTTATCTGCATAGAGAGGAATGATTGCGTATTCATATCTTTCACCCTGTACTAAAAACAAGTCAAAATGGATCAAATACAAAGATTTGAAAATTGACACTAAATAGACTCAAAGAAAAATTACATAATGCTAATGAAGACCTAGCTATAGAAGACATTTTGAACAGAAACCTGATTGTACAAAAAAAAAATACCAAGAGTAGACAGAATTATCATAAATTAAAAATCTAGAGGGCTTTGTGGTTCAAGTCAATAGTTCTTGTGGTTAAAGTTATTGAAATGTCTCTCTTAACAAAGCTAATCTTTAATTGTTGACTATCATACATTATCATGAATATTTTTATTTTTCAAATGACACTTGCCATTTTTATATGATTCTTAGCAATGTACTTGTTCAGTGTGTGCTACCTCGCTGTGGTAGGAGAAAGACCTTCAGTGATGCCTAAATCTTTTGCCCTAAGAATAAGAAAACCCCTTCTTATTGCTGGATTCAACAAACATTTATTAACTATATGTTGGTTATTGGAGAACCACATCATATAGTATATCTTTGCAATAATCTTTGCAACACTTCATAAAATTGTTTCTACATTGTTTAATTTGCTTTCTAAATATTCCCACAAAACACCTTTGGATCTTTTAAATGGTATACATTTTTTCAAGTTTTGAAGCAGATTCTTGGCTACACCTTTTTTGACCTTGACAATAAACTGCTTAACATATGAAATATGTATCTTTGCAACAAGTAGAATGACAAAACAAGACACAACTCAATAATATTTGGGAATTTATTTATTAAATATTGTGGAACATTTATTTACATCAGTAAAAATAATTCTTATTTGAGATCATATCAGAATAACTTGGGGCCAGGGAGATAACTCTGCAGACTAAGCACCTGCTTAGACAAGTATAAGGATTGGGGTTCAATCCCTGGTGGCAAATGCCATGGCAGCCCCACCCACAGACTTGCTGAGCTGGCCACCAAGCCTGGGTGTGGCTAAAAATAGGAAGACCACTACTAGTGCAAGCTACCTAGTGAGAACCTGTGTGAAATACAAAAAAAAATAAAATAAAATAAAATAACTTAAATTCAGTATACTTTTAAGTATAATACTTCCATTCTAATACTTTTAAGACTAATAGTAAAGCATAGGCTAACATTACTGGCAAAATTAAATTATTATACTTAAAAAGTTTTCACCATAAAAGATTAAAATTCGCTTTATATATTTGCAATATTAAATGAAATTAATTTCACTTAACAGGTTATTCAATTTGGGGTAATTCCATTCTTCTGTTTGCCAAAGGAGACATAATTACTGCATTATAATTATTACACTAAAACTTTGAATTTATTACTACAACTTAAATAGCTATTAAAATATGTATTTATTTATGTGTTGAATATTAAAGGATTAATAGTGAGGCCAGGGGCAAAACACATTGGCAGAGTACTTGCTTAGCATAAGTAAGTCCCTAAGCATTGAAAATAAAAAGAATGAGAATAGTAACTGCATACCAAAAGGCTCTCAAAAAATACACAAGCACTCCCATCGAATCCTGTAGTTTTCAGAAGATAGACTGAGCACATAATGGGCTATGCAAGCTCAACACTGTCAATCTTTAGTGTGGTAATCATATATATGATAATATTATATACACTTATGATAACCTCTCTAATGATTTAATATAGGAATATATTCTGATATAACTATCAAATTCAGGCCCACTCTCAGAAAATTTCATGATGTAACACATTTTTTCGTAGCTATAAGCACCATCATTCTGTTCATTAAAGTTTTTCTCTATCTTACAAGGCTTTGCTTGTTAAGCCAACATGGTCCCATTTCTCCATTATTCCAGTAGCCCATGACCCTGGTGAATGCCTTTCTACTTTGTAGATCAGAACTAATGTTTAAAAAATCTCATGTACTATAATATTTAAATGGCAATAGAATGCCCATTTCTGAGAGGACTAAACAAAAAAAGGGGATACAAAGGAAGGACCATTTTGTATTTATATATACAGAATATTTAGGATAGCTATACAGCTACTTTTGCTCAATTCTATGAGAAGAAAGATTGGTAGTAATAGTGTTTAGACAGGATATCCTTTCTGCTTCTTGTACTATGGATAACCACTAGGAAGATAGCAATATAAAATGAATTAATTATTGAAACTGTCTTATTAATCAGCTTTGAAACTGTCTCATCAATATCTGTCTCTCATTAAAATAAAATTTAAAAATGAAAAAAACAATAAAAATTTGTATTTATTATTTGTCTTTCTCTGTGCCTTATTTCCTTTAGTGTGACTCGTTTTCCTGTTGCATTCATTTGTTGTAACAGGAAGCATTTTTTATTTTTAAGGCTAATTAATATTTCACTACCTGGACACACCACATTTTCTTTTTGTATATATTGTTTTATTCATTTTAATGAGAAAAATTATAAAAAAGCAATGAAACAGTTTCAAAATAGGTTAGGAGGACTGTTGCAGTAATTAATACATTGTGTATTGTTGTCTTTGTAATCGTTATTCAGAGGACAAGATGGAGAGATGGTATCTTGTCTAAACAATATTAGTACAAACCTTTCTTTTCAATGAACTTAGAAAAAGTAGTTGTATATCTATCCTAACTAGGATATATATAGAATATATATATATATTCTTTTTCAACAAAACGGTATTTTATTTATACTTTTACAAAGTTAGTAGCATGGGACATAAGGTTTCCTAGTGACTAACGGCTGACTTTAACCAGCCAGGATGTTCATCTCGGGACTGAGGTAGCCTGTTTGCTTTAGGCACGGCCTAGACTAGACCTCAGTGCCTAAAGCAGACAAAACGCAGGTATTTATCTCTTGGACAAGTAGCATCGTTTTGTGAATAAAGATACAGCAAACTGGGTGTGAAGATACCACCTTGTAATAGTGATTTTATTTCTCTTGAATATATGCTCAAGGGCATAATAAATGGATCAGTTGTTCTATGTTTAATATCATTTTCGTTTTCTTGTTTTGTATTTTAGGGAAGGGTCTACAGAGTGTTCAGGGTCCCACTACTAGATCAGACTTTTAGTGACCAGCCTGATACAGCCTTCCAAGTGCTGGGATTACGGGACGTGCGCCACCGTGTCCAACCTCAATTGCCGTCTCAGTGGCCCTGGTGGTAAGGCAGGCCAGAGATTGAACCCCTGGCCCCTGCAGCTGCTTTCAGGTGCTTCAATCTACTGAGTTATTTGGCCAGCCCTTCTATGTTTAATTTTTGAGAAACTTTCATAAATTTCTCATAACGATGATACAAAATGACACTTCCATCTGTGATTATGAGTTCTCTTTTCTCTGTGGCAACTCTTCTCACCTCTTGACTATATGATAGAGGCCATTTTAACAGATGCAATATGTTGTCTCATTATGGTCCTGATTTGTATTTTCTACATCAGTTAATGGTGCTGAATTGTTTTCCTGCATCTTTTTCCATGCTATCTTTGGAAAATAATTCTATTCAAGTTCCATTTTTATCTATTGACAGAATCAAGTTCTGTTATTTACTCATAGAAGTCCTTATGTGTTTTGCACAATAATCATGATACCATCATATTTTGCAAATATTTACTACCCTTCTTGGAGTTGTCTTTTTTTATGATGTTACTTTTTCTTCTGCCATGGAAATTATTTTGGTTTGAGGTAGTCTCACTTGTTTTAGTTGTTATAGTTGAAAAATTATTGCAAAAGCCTATGGTATGAAGATTTTTCTTCTTCATCTGTGCTTCTGTATTTTGTAAAAGTTTTATAGTTTTAGATGTGACATTTATATTTGTATCTTCGTTTGCAGTTGAGTTTTTACATGAAATAAGGATCTAGTGTGTTATTTCACTTGTGCATGTCCGGTCCATCCAAGATAATTTACTAATCATCTATTGTTTCTCTGCACTTCTCTCAAATAGTAATTGGCCTCCTGTGAATAAGCTAATTTCTAATATTTTACTTCGGCTCTTTTGGCCCTTATGTCTTCTTTCCCATCATCATACTGCTTTGACTATTTTGGTTTTGCATTGCAATTTGAAATCAGGTTTATGAAATCTTTGTTCTTCTAGATTAAGAAGTAATTTGGGGCCTTTTGGGACTTCATTCAATTTTAGGACATTCTCCATTAGTACAAAAATTTCTACTAAAATGTAAAATGATTGCACTGAGTCTGTGGGCTACTTTTACTAATCAGAGTATTTTGCTAATACTGTTTTTTTTTTTTTTTTTGTCTTCTTTGATTTCTTTCCTCTGTTTTATTCATTACAGGGTACTGACCTTTCACTAGCATGGATAAATTTATTCCCAAATGTTTTATTTTGTCTGATGCTGTTATAAATATTAATTTTAATTACATTTTTGAATTGTGCTCCAGTAGTAAATGGAAACTAAATTTGACATGGTGATTTTTCTGAAAATTTAAAATTATTTATTATTAATATTTTTAATATATTTGGTTGTTACAGACTCACTACGCAGCTCGGACTTGTGGTGAAACTCCTGCTTTCAGCCTCCCCAGCGCTGGGCTTGCACCACTTACCCAGACTTCGTGGCCAGCCTAGCCCACCTGGGGGTGGGGCTGGCATGGCGTGTGGAGCTGGGGATCCGACTGTGGTTCCTGCGCTTGCCTAAGCTCGCCTAAGCAGGCGCTTAGTCCGCTCAGCTATCTCGCCAGCCCAAGTTTCGGTTTTTCTTAACCATGTTCTACCTTTAACAAATATATAAAGAATAATTCTAAAACAGAAAAATTCCTTTGTTGTTTTATTTCGGATCCTGATTCACCTCATTTTCTTACATACAACAAATAAATTATTTTGAATACTGAAGGAAATTATATACAAAAATTAGTGTAGTTTTATTTAAAATATTTAAAGGTTAGCTCAGTTATGAAGCTTTAGTTTTATTTAAGAATTCACAGGCCGGGGAGATGGTTCAGTGGAAAAAATGCTTCGCTGGCAAGCACAAGGGCCTGAGTTCAATCCCCAGTTCCGCAAAAAAAAAAAAAAAAAAAAAAAAAAAAAAAAAAAAAATCACAAAATATATAGTTTTACACCTTGTGAAAAATATTAGGGATCCTTTGAAATTTCTGAACCTCTGTTTTTATAACAACGATTTGGAAAATACTCATCATACTTGTTTTTGAATAAACATTTTTACATATTCTACTTTTTTGAACATCAATAGTATGCACATTGCTTTGAACTCTGTGTCTCTATGTCTCAGAGGATTTCCTTCTTGTTGCTGTTGTTTCATTTTATTCTTTAATGGTGTCATTTCAAAAGACCAGTCTTCACATTCACAATATATTTCTATACCTTTATCTAGTTAGCTTTTGAGACTTTCCACTGTACTTTCAGTTTATCCTTTGAGTATGTTGGCTCTTTGGTTTATAAAATCTCCAACTTTTTATTGATTTTCCCAATCAAATTATGATTTTTATGAGTGTTATAAATTGTCTGTTATTCTCATGCATCTCATTGAGTTTCCTTTAAATCATTACTTTGAATCCCTTTCAGGTAACTGGCCGCTTCATTTTACACTGGCATCTATTGCTAGAGAGATTTTTTAATGTGCATCTTCAGAGGTGTCATTTTATCTTGCTTTGTTTCCCTTTCTTTATCCATTAATATTTTCACATATGATATATTTTTATCTCTACTAATTTTTAGAGTGGTTTCTTCAATAAAAGAGTGCTCTTAGACACGCATGCTCGAGGATCAGGGGGCTAGGATGCATTGGGGTTGTTTTTGGTGGGATTGCTTGTGTAGTGTCGATGTAGCTTCATAGACTGTAAGCACTGCCCGTGTCTTCAGGTCCCTCAGTGGTTGGGTGACAGCTCAGCCAGCAACAGTGAGGTTCTTTCAGAGAGGGGAAGTATGTGATAGCTTTGGCAGTGTGTGTCTAGCTATCGATGCAGGTTAATGCTCACTCTTTTGCAGAGGTGCATTTACTCTAGTGTATATATACAAGTGAGGTGTGTCTTGCACTAACGCAAAGGTAGGGCCTCTTTGCTGGAAATGGACTGGTGCATTTCAGGGTGTTTGGTAGTTGGGGTAGGGTGCTTCTCAGTGTCTGGGGACAGCATTGCATTGGTCAGGATGAAGCACAGGCCCTGGTAATGCATACTTCTCAATTGCCTTCAAGGAGCCTTGAGAAAAAAGTATTCTGCTCTGAGCAAGATTTGGTCACTTCTTCTCATTGCTTCAAGTAGGTTACAAGCCTTAACATTAATTTCTTAGGGCCATGGAAGGGTAATCAGGGCAAACTTCTCCCTGTTCCTTGGGGGATTACTAGGAGACTTTATATTTTTAACTGCGGGAGAGTTTTTATAAGATAACAGTACTGATAATTTCAATAGCTATTTCCAATGTGTCTATTTGCTGAGTAAATTCTATGGTTAGTCATAAGCATTTTATAATGTTACAAGTTAGATTTTTTAAATTTTATTGAACTACAAATGTTAATCAGACAGTTTCAAGACACCTTAACAATACAAATTCGATAAATTAATACACTGCAAACTGTTTTCATAATGTTTTGGTATTGTACAAGGTGCATACATGATATTATATTTACAGATATTATTTTAGCAGATATCTCTTATCAGTGAATTAAGAGTGTAGCTGTTTACTTATCTTATTTTTTATACCTGAATTATATCAAAATTTCAATAATTATTTTCCTAGTGGATGACCATAGTACTAGAAGCTGACATAATATCCTGTCCAATCACCATTAGTGTAAATCTTGCCTCTCATAGAATTATGTAGAAGCACAGCATTATCTATCCCAACTGTACTGTCTATACACACATCATGACTTTTTCTTTCTACACCCCTTCCTTTGTCTACACCTGTCAAAGGTGGGCACTCCATTGACATTCAACTAACTTAGGTGCTTGAACTCAACCACACAATCCAACACAGTCCAGCATTCTACAATAGTGAGTTATTCAAAGAAATTGTTGACCATAGCCATTTACAGCTCAGCTTAATATTATGGCCCCGCGATGTATACTTCATTTTTATACTTTTCTGCTGGATGGTTAAGACCTAGATAGATCAAGACTTATATACCAGCACATGTACTTTATATTTCCTATGTGGTCAGTGAAGTCCCCTCAAGGTTTATCTTGTAGTCCTGTACATTATTCTGTAGTTCCTTTGTCTGTGTCATCCATGTGGATGAGTCATGGCCAATGCTTGACCAATTTGCTCTCTGTGAGAGCTTGAGAGAAAGTTTTCTCTTCATGTGACTCTCCCCAGGCACACTATAGAACTTCAATCTCTTTCCTCTGTGGCTCCATAATCTCCTTGATCAGAAAATTTGGAGCTCAACTGAGGTTCATGATGTTGCAGTACAGGTTCTCCTATGTCTTGAGTCTTCACTGACCTTGAAAGGCTAGGGCCAAAATATTGGCTGGCCTTGTGGCTCTTCTATTTCTCCAACTCTGACTTGTGATCTTAGGTTATTAACTATTCAGAAGGAAAGCTGATTAGTATCCTGCAGCATATGCCATTCACTTTGCCTTATTTGACTCAATTGATTTTACTTGTTGTACGTTTCCTTTTGTATTTCTGCTTTTCGCTTGTTATACAAATTAGTTTTGATTAAAAGCCCAGCAAGACTTAAAGTAGCATTAACATACCACTGCTTTTAGCATTATTTGAGTTTATTTAACATAAATTTCACTGTCAAGTTAATTATATATGGAAGATATGGAAAGGTTTCATTGAAATCTAAAGGGAGTGTGATCTCAAGCTCTTCTCTATGCAGAATATGTAGAATTTAAGTTCTGTCTCTAGAAAATAATTTTCGATGTTCTTATTGTAAAATATTCTGCACATTGTTCATAACCTACTCTCCTTTTAAAAAATTCATTTTAACTGGAAAATAATAAAATTGTGAACATTTGGAATATATTGTGAATTTTTGGTGTTGTTTTTGTTTATGTATTTGGTTGTTGCAGGGCTTTACTACAGAACTCAGGCTCCTGGTGATCCTTCTACTTTCAGGTGAGCACTAGTATGCCCAGACTCTGGCGGGCTCAGCCCTCCCTGAGGGCAGAGCTGGCATGGCCTGTGGTGCCAGGGATTGAACTGTGGTCCCTATGCTTGCCTAAGCTTGCCTAAGTAGGCTCTTCAGTCTGGAGAGCTATCTCCCCAGCCCCAATGTGAAGTTTTAACCTACACAAGTTTCTATAAAGATTCACTCAAGCTAATTGACGTTTCCATAGACATACCAAATTGTCCCTTTTCAGTGGCCACACTATGAAAAATATAATATTTCCTTTGGAAAATTTGAGCTATTAAAATTAAATATAGTCCTCATTCAGTGCAATAAACCATGACAATGTATTCTTGCCATCTAACATAGTGGAGATCCTGATAGTAGTTGAAGTGAGCCAAGCATAGAAATAAAACTTCTGTATTATCTCAATTATTTGTGCAATTTAGCAGAGCAGGTATTGTAGTATTCCAGCTTTTGTTAGATGTCCCTTAAAACCTTATGTAAATATTGGTGGAGATCCTTGGACGTGGCTAGATCTAGGGTAAATGA
Source organism: Ctenomys sociabilis (assembly GCA_004027165.1). Taxonomy (NCBI): domain Eukaryota; kingdom Metazoa; phylum Chordata; class Mammalia; order Rodentia; family Ctenomyidae; genus Ctenomys; species Ctenomys sociabilis. Next base: position 65,615 of record PVKA01003272.1, on the reverse strand, counting down.
TGCTGGGATTAACACGTGTTTCTTAGATGAAGAGGCTGATGCTGGGAGTATGGGGGCTAGACTTTGGATGAGCGTGCTGCCACCAGAAGGCAGGCAGAAAGCACTAGCAGGGGGCATTTTACCGCTTATGTTCTAGCCGAGCTACCTGGCTCACCATGGGCTTGTTGGCATAGCCTGGTGTTTCTGCTTGGTTCTTTCTGCTTGTCCTGCTTTGCCATGCACATTTCTCCTCTGTGATGGTCCTTTGACAGGCCACAAAGTCTTAGAATTGGCCAACTATATACTGAAACATCTAGAAACTGGGACAGCCAAAAGCTCAGCTGATTAAAGCACTGACAAGCAGGCTCAGGGGCTGGGGGCCTTGATTCCTGGACCTTCCATGCTCACTGAGAGAGCTATTGACACTGTGCATGGTGGTGTTTGCCTGTAATCCCAGCTCTTGGGAGGCTATAAACAGGTGGATCACTGAGTAGTGATCTAGTAGTGAGACCCTGAAAAACAAAAAAACAAAAAATAATTTAAAAAAAAGAAACCTCTAGAAAACAGAAACCCAAATTTTTTCTCCTTTAACTTTCAGTCAGGTAATTTGAGATTGATTTTGGTACCGAGAATAGAGCTGTTATTGTGACTGTGCCTGACCACACCATTAAGGCAATTTTTGAACTGGTTTGTGGGAAGTATTTGGAAAGATCTGGAGATGTCAGCTGAAAAAAGCAGCCATAGAATTCTTTAAGGTATATTTAATAGGATATTTTGGTTATAGATCAGGAGATTGGAACAATGATAGGAATGCAGCTGATAAATATTTGTATCAAGAGGCTCCAGTTAGAAATAAAGACTACATTGACTATTGAACTCTACATCAAATGTATTATGCTTTGGCAGAAAGTTTGTCTACATTTATTAGGTCATGTATAGAGACTTTACCTGAGACTGTACTAAAGCTTATAGAATAATTAATTTAGCAAAAGAAAGTTTAAGACCAAGATAAAGCAAGACCTATATAACAAGAAATGTAACTTGACAAGGTGAGTCAAGTCCCCTCAGAATTTATCCTGTAACCCTATACTGCACTTTGTAAATCCTTTGTCAGTGTCAGTCATGTGGATGAGTCACAGCTATTGCTTGACCAATTTATTCTCTGTGAAAGCCTGAGAAAATGTTTTCTCTCCATGTGACTGTCCTTAGGCACACTCTACATCATCAGTCACATTTCTCTGTGGCCCCATAATCTTCTTGATCAGAAAATTTGGGACAAAACTGAGTTATATGACATTACAGTATAGAGTCTTCACTGACCTTGAAAGGCTAAGGCCAAAATGTTGGCTGTCCTTGCAGCCCTTATGTTCTCTAATTTTTTGGTCTGCAAACTTAGGTTTTGACCCTCCAAAAGAAAAGCTTATTATTACTCTACAACATATGCAGTTGGGTTTAACCTCAATATCTGTCTGAATATCAAACATCTTAGGCATAACAAAGAACAGCTTAAAAACAAGATATAAAAAGTAAAGCTATGTTAATAGGCTGAGCTGTGAAAGGCTCAAGTCAACAACTTGTGGCATTGCCAGCCCTTTGAATAATCCACTACTATTATGGACTACTGGGCTATATTGAATTATTTTGGTGATTTCACACATCTATAATATTTAAATGGCAATGGAATACCCATATCTAAGAAAACTAAACCAAAAAAGGGATACAAAGGAAGGGCCATTATAACTCTGTATATACCAAATAGTTAGGATAGGTATACAACTACTTTCTCTTAATTCAATGAGAAGAAACAATTGTACTAATAGTATTTAGACAGGTTATCTTGTCTCTATCTTGTACTATGAATAATCACTAAGAAGATAACAGTATGCAATGTATTAATTATTGAACCTGTACTATTAATTGATTTTGAAACTGTCTCATTGCTATTTGCTTCTCAATAAAATTAATAAAGAAACTTTAAGGAGTCTAATGTTGAGGTAGTGACATGGATTCCTCAGAATACCTAGATTTTAGGCAGAACTATTTTTAGAACAAAAAGGAAAGTTAAGAAGAGTGATTTAAAACATTGCGAATTTGGTCAGAGAAGAAGCTGGGATATCGTTGCAGACTGCAAAGACAGAGACAAGGAAAACTTGGTTGCTGAGAATGAAGAAGACAATAGAAAAAGAAAGTTTAAAGACAGCATAAAAAACAGCAGGTCTGTAGCCTTTACAGCCTCAGGTTTGCAAAGATGAAAGAACTTACTTTGAGAAAAGAGCCTCATAGGACGTTGTTACAGAATGGCAGTGGCCAAGAGAATCATTCCTTGGGATTAGAATCAGAGTGCTCAGGACTCAGGTAATCCCTCCCTATAGTCAAGAGAGAAGGAAGCCTGACCACTGCTCCTGAGGGGAGAAGACTTTGGTGTCAGTCCTATTACAGATTGACATCAAAGGGTGTGAAGGAAAAAAGACTGCAGGTTAGAAGGGCTTCCACCCAGATTTCAGAAGGACTAGGAGGGCAAGGGGGTGTACCCTTTGAGAGGCAATGTGTAAAGCTGGAATTGTGTAGCCAATGGTACAATGGAAACTTCAGGACTTGAAGAGGCCAGGAACGTAGGTAGTCTGAAAAAATCTGTAACGATTGAGAAAAACTGTACCAAGAGAGAAATCATAGGATGTACAATCATTCACAGTGCCATCAGGAAAGATTTACCCAAGCCCTTTGGAGTTTATATTTTGCCATGGATTGCCTGGGATGTTGGGTATGAAATATGCGAGTTAGTATTTGCTCTGCTGACTTTTGAACTTACATTAATTCCATACTTTTCTACTCCCCATTTGTACCTTTTGTAATGGTAATGTTCCCTTGTGTTATTGTATGTTGGAAGCCTTTAATTATCTTTTCATTTGTACAGGCGGTTGCAGCTAAGAGCCGTAAATCTCACAGGCCACTTTGAGCTTAGACTTTGGCAATTGTGAAACTGTTGGAATTTTAACAACTCTTAGGGATGGTCTAAATGCCTTTTGAATAAATTTATGTGCATGACTCTTTGGTAGCCAGGGGTGGAATGTGATGGCCTGTATGTTGGTGTGCCTTGCAGCTTTATATGGTCACAGATGGGGCTTCTCAGTAATGGGATTAAATGTGTGATGTGGGATTAAGAGTTAAATTAAGACTAAGAGTGTCCTACCTTGGGTGTGAGGGTGTGGAATAGAAGGGACCCGAAAGGCCTGAATCTGTCACCTGCTACTACTGCTGGTTGCTGTGCTGCTTTCTGCCTCCTGCCTAGTGTATTGCCAGGGAGAGTTTCTGAAATGTCCAGAAACTGTAAGACTAAATAAAACTTGCCTCTTTTAACTCTAGGTCTTGATATTTGAACTCAGCAATGAGAAAAGTAACCAAGGCACAAAAAAATGAAAGGGTGTTTAACCTGAGTGAGCTTCTCATTCTAATCCACAAAGGTCCACATGTTTTCTGGAAAGCAGCCATAAACAAAACTCAGTTTCTAAAGCTCCCAATCTGGCTGTGGACTCCTTCCTTCCATTTTCAAAACTGGGGGTTCATTTTGCTCCAGGCTGGCCCACACCTGACATCATTCTGCTGTGGCAAGGGCGACATTATGAAGGTCCTCTCAGCCATGTGATGCTACCCTGATCGTTGAGTTACTTTTGTGATTTAGCTCAAAAGCATGTTTCTTCCATTAAGCAACAGTGGGTGAATAAATAAATGCAGCTTACATCAGCAGGCATGCACAGTAGACATACGACATATATTATAATAATATACATATAATAATAAGCGTATCAACTTATTTTTAAGAAAACCTCTCACTAAATTAATATAGGCTCTTTGCATTTGTAAATTTAAAATAAATCATTATTTATATGTTTAAGTAGTTTATAATATAAATACATGTAACTAAAAATTAGAAATAAGATAAATCATTTATAAATAAATAGAACAAAATCTGTAAGATTCTGGGGAGGATATTAATTGTCTGTAATATCTAGAATTATCCATAAATGCTTAAGTGGAGAATTTCAATCAATTTTTTTTAGAATGAGCAGTGGCTTTCGTTATGTAGCTTCTCATGAGGCACATATAACAGAAACAGGCAAATCCATGATTTATTTTAAAAAAAAACATGAAAACCTATATCACTCAAGGAAGGCTGTATCCTCTCGCCCATGAGCTGTTCTGACTATGGCAGTGACCTCCCCAGGATTTTACAGATTTTGTTCTATTTATTTACACACATACACACACACACACACACACACACGACAGCTAGGGTAAGTGTACTACTCATTTCTAGTAGTTCATTGAAAGGAACAGTTAGTGTTTATATTGTTTTATGATATTTCCATGCATACGTCTGGTAATTTGAGCAACTGTTTTGAACATAACAACGTGAAAATAATAACCATTGTTAATTTACTATTATCTTCTTTGAAATTCTACGTCATTTATATTGTTCTTATTTTCTCTTTAAAATGAAAAGAAATGCATTTTATTCATTTACTTATTATTTATTTGGTATAATCAGGGATTGAGCTCAGGCCCTTGCGCTTGCCAGGCAAGTGCTTATTCTACTGAGCTATTTCCCCAATATCTCTCTCTGTCTCTGTCTCTCTCTCTATCTCTCTCTGTCTCTCATATCTTGAAACAACCTACAGTCACATGTTACTTACTTTGCAAAAGTATAAGGACCACTTTGTTGTGAAAAAAAGAAAATTATACAGCTATATTCTCTTAGTTCATTGATAAGAGAGGTTTTTACTAATATTATTTAGACAAGACATCATGTCTACGTCTTGTCTCTGAATAACTACTAAAATACAACAATATGCAATATATTAATTATTTTAACTGTTCTACTAACCCAGTTCAAAAGTGTTTCATCACTATTTTATCTTTTTCTCATTAAAATAATAAAAAATATTCCAATAACTAATCAAAATAAGATTCACTGAATCTTATGAAATGCCTTTTAAATTTAGCCTCAATGTGGCCTGAGAAGTAGTACTTAAATCATTGAAATGTAAAGCAAAGTATTTTTAAAAGACTAGAATAACGGCATGAAAATTAAAGGTATTTTTGTTCTAGAAACTAAAAAAATTGGGCTTGATAGCATTTGTGCTTGAAGGTTATGAGAACTGATGACATTTTGATTAGTTATAGGAAGATTGTTTAGTCGTAGAGCGATTTTGGGAAAATACTAGTGCATTTAGGATCAACAGCTTGTGTTAGACAAATAACCACTGAACAATTAACCCTTCCTTAATAATATTTATTTATCAAATTTAATTCAAATTAAATTTTTGTTTTGTTATTTCCAGCACCTGAAATTCCTGAGACATTTTTCCTCCGTGCCTCGTGTGGCTCAATCAGGCACTCAATTAATGATAAGGATTTTGGGTTAAATGAAAATAATTTTTCCAGCACAGTTCTTATCTTCTATGAAAAGACATTAAGTTTTGTTAAAAATAGAGATTTGCATTTCCTTAGAGAAAAATTTAATTCTCATGCCCAATAAATCTACACACAAATGTTTCTACTTGTGTTTGAATCTTCAAATTCTTACTGTAGGTATTTTCCCTAATACATGTGTTAATATTTTTCATTTTGATAACAAGCCTGAATAACTTTTTAGTGTCAAACAGTGGTATAAAAATATATTAAGTGGTGTAAAAATCTTTTCAAAAAATATAGATGGTATTTATTTCCAACATATATCATGGTTGATTAATTCGTGTTAAAATTTGCTCCCAGCTAAATTATGTTGTTGAGCAACAAACATATTTCAGACATTTCTTGTAATCATGTAATTAGTTTATAAAATAATTACCTTTCCTGTCACAGTAGTTTTGAGATTAATGAAGATTTTGACTGATAAGAAAAAAAGTTTTGAAATGGAACCTTCGAGAAGATAAAACTTTTTGAAAAACAATATGAAAATGAAGAAGGTGTTAATATGACTTAAATTCCTGTAAGTTTAATTTTTTAAGTAAAGTTCTAAACTTTCCATTACCTGAACAGAAAGTGTACCTGACACGACCATCGTAAGACAATGTTTTCTGTTTTGAAATTGAAACACTATTGCTATGACTCAAAATTAATTAGTTCAGGGTCTGGCCAGATAGCTCAGTGGATTAAAGTGCCTGCGTAGGCAGATGCAGGGACCAGGGTTCAATCTCTGGCTCCACATGCTGAGCTAGCTCGATCCTGGGGCATGCCGAGATGGTGATAGTGCCTGGGTGTGGGTGCACGCTTGTAATACCAACACTTGGGAGTCTGAAAACAAGTGGATCACTACAAGTCTGATCTGCAGGGTGAGGCCCTGTAGACACTGTAGAGTCTCTCCCCCCCAAAAAATTCAGATCATATATAACAGCCATAATTCAATCACATGAACTAAATTTTAAATAGTTTTTCATGGTTGGGTTTTCAAAATTATTGTAATTGACAAAGTCTGTATAAAATATATCAAGGCTCAGCAATGAATATTTTGGTTCTAGAACTTAATTGCTTACAAGGCTTGTGTATTATTCATTTAAGGTTTTTGTATTAAAGAAATCTTAAGAACTTTGTAATTTAATAACTTGCCCTTTAATACTCCACAAGTTTAAGAAAACCATTTTATATTCTTACCTCACAGTCTCACCTCTCAAGCTTTGGAATAACAAGTGTTCTACCTCGTACATATGTGATAAATACTGTTCAAAACTGGGATAGTGACATACTGCCAGTAACATCGTGCCGTGCATATGTGGGGCTGTGCTGTAACCTGACTGCACTTTATAAAATTCTAGCTCCTTTTTACAAAAGTTGAATTTGGAAAGAATGCAATTGTTGCACATTTTTTTTAAAAAATCAAAATGCTATGGACTTCTGACACACGAGCATGATCTCCATTCAGTTTTAGCTTGACTCAATAGTTTATACAATGAAAGATGCTTTTGGAAGTCTGAATTATAATTAAGGAGAAAGAAAATGTCTGTGTGTGTGTGTGTGTGTGTGTGTGTGTGTGTGTGTTTTAGTACAAGGTCCACAGGGTTTCACTGCACAGATTGGACTCATGGTAATCCGCCTGTGTGGAGCCTCCCAAGCGCCAGGCTTACAGACATCTGCCACCACGCCCAGTATCGATCACCCCCACCCATGACTAGGGGGTGGGGGTGGGGACAGCACAGGGCACCCAGGTCGAACCCCAGCCTTTGAACTCTGCCTAAGCAGATGGTTTAATTTGCTGAGCTATTTGGCTGGCCCTAGAAAATAACTTTTTAAAATTGTAAAAAGTTAGAATTCTTGATAATCAACACAGTGTTTTTTGACTGGGGCATTGAGAACATCATTGTACAAATGATTTTACCTTAATGTAACGGAAAGTGAATTCATTTAATTTCTTGATTCAATTATAGTAGTATTTCTCTATTCCAATGCCTGCCAAGAGAAAAAAAAAAAAAAAAGAAGAAGAAGAAAAGAAAACTCTATTCAGGCCTCAAATCACTACTGCTTAATTTAAATATACCAGCTTTTACTTAAATGTAATACAGTGTACAAGAAGATAATGGTTGATGGGAAACCCAAAGAGGTACAGGCAATAAAACAGATGCAAATGTTGATTTTCTCAGACAAAATGATTTACACAAATATGAGTTCTGTGGTAAAGGAGCTGAATGATGAGATCTGGAATTTGAGCAGAAATCTACATAAAATATAAAAACAAATAAAACTTTAAAGTTAAAATTGCAAATAATTGAAATTATTTAATCAATGGAGCTATAAGTAATAGACCATCTGTACCTAAAATATACTGATTTTAATAGCAGATCAGAGTCTGGGGAGATGGCTCTGTAGAATAAGTGCTTCCTTGCCAAGTGCAAGGGTCTGAATTCCATCCCCAGTTCTGGCAAAAATAAATACATAAATAAATAATAAAAGAAAAATAGCAGGTCAGAGTCTCAATACTGTGACATAAGAATAAAAATGAGGAAAGAAAAATTAAAAAAAGTTAAACAGGAAAGTGTAAGGGGCACATAATGAGTAAATAATTCAATAAACAGACAAAGGGAACCAAGATTTAAGAAGTGCTATTTGGGATAAAAAGTTTTTAAAAATGTGATCATGAATTTAGACTCTCTCATAAGTTCCTCTGCCATAATTAAGCAACAAAAGTGGCTTTCAGAGCACAGACTCACAGAGGAAGAGAGTAAAGTGACATTAATTTAGTTTTTGGCTGTTTCCTCCACACACAGAGATGATTTCTAATAAACTTTGGCAAGGAATCTGCTAAGTGGTATATCTCTCATTGGGTAGTATGAACAGCTTCTGATTCTCTACTATATGATGTACTTGGAAAAATTCCTTATGATGACTATAATCTGGGCTTATTTATTCTTCAAAATTCCTAATCAGAATTTACCCTGCATAGTACATCAATAAATAAGGTCCTCCTAATAAATATTGTAATTCTATTAACTGTTAGATTCATTTATAGTGTTGTTGATGGAGTAGAAATAATTACCTTCCTTTTTTTCTTTTCTTTGGGAGCATCTTTCCTATTACAAGTATAAATAAACTCTGTAAGACTACTACCACATAGGTGAACACTAGAATTAATTTCCCAAAGGGGGATAGAAATTTTGCCAGCAGGACTTGTGAATTGTTACATCCAGTACTTCACAGTTATTTTGATATTTTTATTAACTGATTTATACTTTATCCTCTGCTTACCATAATATTTTAACTTTTATATACACTGGAGATATCTATCATCTATCTATCTATCTATCTATCTATCTATCTATCTATCTATCTATCTATCTATCTATCAATCTATCATCTATCTATCTATCATCAAATTTAGTCCAATTAGCTTCCAAAGGTATTTTAGCCATTATTTAACAAAGCCCCTCTAATACCTTCTCATCTTGGGAATCAACCAGTGCATAAGTTTTCAAGAAAAGCAACTTTAAATTTGATTAGTTTGTTATCTAGGAGAAAGAGACTAGAATGATATTTTTCACACTATATTTTAGTTACAAGTATAGCAACATATTCTATCTAAAGTAAATTTTTCATATAGGCTACCACGGAGGCTTTTACTGTAAGAGAAAATTAGCATGTTTTATATTTTCTCTGGCTTGTTAATATCTCTAAATTTTACACGACACTGAACAGATTTCATGACACGGCTTTAAATGCCACTTTGCCATCTTAGACACTTTCGTATTCCAAATACGAATTAAACTAATTCCTTTCCTTTCACTTTTTATCCTGCTACATTACAAAATTCAGAATATGGGGAATTAAGTGACTCAAATGAATAATTAATGTAGAATAGACATTATCTTATTTTGAAGAGCTTGAGTTATTAAGAAAAAAAGCTACAGTATTTACAGTGACATATCATAGTCGAAATTTGCCCCCTTACCATGAAAAATTTTTCCTTAGACATATCTTTGATTTGATTCTCTAAAACCTGTCCATAGAATTTACAAGCTCAATATTTCATTGTGGTTTTCTTATCTAATAGTACAATGCGGAGAAGTTGGGCGCTGTTCACAAGAATAGTTATTGTTGATCATTCCATCCCATCAAAGTAGCATTACCCTTCATTGCTAAATAAAGCATATTCAAGTGCAGATTTAGGTTAAAGTCTTAGAAGTAGTTTTGAAAGCCTCTGGAAATAGTTTCATAGGCTCATTTAATGCACCACAAATATCTTGTACTCTCACCAACCGTTTGATATTTGGAGACGGAATGAATTATCATGTATTGTATTTTTAAGGAAATGTATAAATTTTTTCTACATTGTAGAACTTTCAAAAAATAGAATGTCCACACGATATTGTTTATCCAGCAAAGCTGTCAATTGGAATGATTCTACCTCCAATTATAGCTTCATCTAAATATACCCAAAGTCTTCCCATACAAATTCCTTTTCTACATCTAAAGGAAAATGTACTGTCTTACCTTACAGCCAAAACTATGACTAACACCATTGAAGGTGTTCAGCTTCAATTTCAACTATATTGAAATGATTCCAAGAAAATTCACTTTTAAATTAATCAAATGATCTATTATACTGTGGTATACTGGGCAGACAGCTCCAATCTGCTTACCATCAAACCCAGCCAGGTGTTTCATCAAATTATTATTTTGATTTATGGTTTAAAAGATGACAGAAGTACCACTCTACAGAGTTCTCCACTTTATATCACAGAGTTTGAGCCATCAGAATGTGTCACAGTATGTTTTGAACTGATTGACCAGGTAAAATATTTAGAGTCATATTTATGGCTGTTGATTTGTAGCTTTCAAATATGTATTTATCCATTGTATTCTTTTAATGTAAGCCATATTTTGATTTGAGGTAAATGTGTAGCTAGGCTGTAATACCACACAATTTTTTAATCCAAATCTATGCATGTTTTTGTAGAATCGCACCAAGTAGTATGACTCATAGAAAACACCAAATACTCAGTGTCACATTCTGAGACTACTGATAGACTTCTGCAGTCCTAAATGAATACAAACCAATTTTTGACAAAACAAAAATTACAGCCATTTTTCCTTTGAGTTTTCACCAGACATTGGTGGCCAATCTCAGGCTCTTGGGCACGCTTGTCAAGATCTCTGTGATTCGGGCTGTGTTCATACTGTTTGGGCTGTAAAAGAACTTTAGAGCAAAATTACCAAGAGGCACTGATGGAATATTGCATTATTAGGAGGCAGTGCTGCTGTTCAGACTCTTTTAATACCAACCAACCAGCTAGACGATAAAAGCTTATGTGAACAATTTTATAATCTGGAATACAACTGTTTCAATAATTGTTTCTCTTTCAGACACATCTTAAATTCATATTTACCATTGATACTGTAAAAGGGGCTGTGGTAGGATTTTTACTTACGTGAAGAATGGTTTCTTCAAAACCTGCACAGTGCTTGAGATTGTTTATTGTCAAATTCTCTGAGTGAGATCAATATATTTCCCATGATTTGAGTGATATTCTTTTTTTTTTTTTTTTTTTTTTTTTTTTTTTTTTTTTTTTTTTTTTTTTTTTTTTTTTTTTTTTTTTTTTTTTTTTTTTTTTTTTTTTTTTTTTTTTT
>PVKA01003272.1:41129-54421 GCA_004027165.1 Ctenomys sociabilis | reverse complement strand
CCAAGTGCTGGGATTACAGGCTGAGTGATATTCTTTGTTGACTCAGGCAACACAAATTTGAGAAAGTACAGCATACAGTCTTAGACTTTTATCTGGACCACATTGCACTTAAACCTTCTCTAGTGAGCAAGCCCTTTCATCACATAAATTCTACTCAAAAATATTGAAAATATGATTTAGCTGCATTATTATATTACAATGGAAGAGAAAATTTTGCTAGATCTTCAACAGCATGCCTGCTTTCTTTGATACGTTTGGGCCTGTGTATACCCCCCACATCTAAAACAAGTGAAGTAATCTGAAATAACACGTTGTTTAGCAACCTACAGTTTATTATCAAACTTCAGAAAAGCACAACATTTATATTTTGGCCATTGAATGTGCTTATACAAGTAATTATTTGAAATCAATCTCCTGCCTCAATCATTTCCTTAAACCAAGTGATAATCTTTTGTTGTTCTTCTGAAATTCTCCAAGAATTAATACATAGTTTAGAGTGGTTAATGTGAACTTCACTTTATTTAATTTACAATGGGGGAAAAGTGGACTTGGGTTTAATGCACATCATTGTTGTATGCTACATACCATAACTGAATTTTAGCTGATTCTATACATGTCAGACTGGGGTTCAGGCACTACCGGCATCCTAATTTCCTTTCCATTCTCTTACTCTTCACGTCTTTCATGGAGATGTCCATGCCCTAGAGGTAGAGCTGCCACATGGCCCAGAGCCTCGCTCACCTATGGCATATAGTTGCAAATAATACAAAAAGCTATTGGAAGCTGCTAGAACATTGTCATCATTTTTTGCTTTACATGTACTGATTAATATATTATTTAAAGGTAAATTTTAGTGACTAGAAGAACAAGTTCATATTTCCTGTTAACTAGTCATTTCCTTCAGTGATTCCAACACTTTGGCTGCTTTTGTGTGTGTGTGTGTGTGTGTGTGTGTGTGTGTGGTACCAGGGATTGAACTCAGGAGACTGCACTTGCCAGTCAAGCACTTATTCTTCTGAGTGATCTCCTTGGCCCTTGACTGCAGAGATGAACTAGATATCTTTCCTTCTCTGGTCATGATGATGTTAAATTATGTGTCACAAACTATAGAAAGTCATTAAAATTTGGTAGTTTAGAAAATCCCAAACTTACTATCTTATAGTTCTGTTAATCAAAAATTCAATGGGGATCTCACAAGATGGTAAAGGCAAGTTGCACTGATTCTACAAATGCTATGAGAAAATCCACTGCATTGTATTTTCCAGCTTTCAAGGTGGAATGTTTCTTGACTCATAGACCCTTCTTTTAATTTAACAATATCTGGCTATTTTGTGCTGCTGCCTAAATCTTAGACTGTTATCTGCTTTGTTATTCAAATTTTAAAGATTTCTATGATTATTGTCTCCCTACAGGGATAGCCCTGTGCAATCTCCGCATTTTGGAATCATTAACTGAGCCACATCAGTGAAGTCCTTTTGCCGTGTACGGTAGCACTTTGTGGGCTCCAGGGAGTATGTATATTTGAAGGGTCTTATTATGGCTACAGCTATACTATTGTCTTAACTTTGGTGTTTATTAGTGAAAAAATTTTATTTTTTAATTTTTGTTTTCTGTATTTTAGGGAAGGGTCTACAGGGTGTTTAGGGTCTCACCCTCTGATTGGACTCACAGTGATCTGCCTGTTTATAGCCTCTCAAGAGCTGAGATTATAGGCCCACTGCAATCCCAGTCTCAATTACCATCTCAGCATGCCCTGGGAGCAGGGACTGCACTGTGGGACAGGGGATTGAACCCCCACCCCCTGCACCCCCTCACAGGTACTTTAACCTGCTGAGCTACTTGGCAAGCCTTTGAAAAATGGTTTTAAATATATATCAATTATATATTCATATACATCTATATTTTAGTCAATCAATTAACAACTAATGTTTTCTATAAATATGCAAAATGTACATTTCAAAATATGCTGTTCCCTGTGCTACTGATAGCCTTTGTGTTGCTTGTATAGGACAGACAGCAATGATGATCTGCCCCCATGAATTTACTCTGCAGTCTACACAGTCAGTGCTGATTTACCAGTCAGTACAGAGAAAGGACCATAGCCTTATGCACATGTAGTTAGTACAGCACACTGTAAAAGCCAAGGATAGAAATGAAATTGGCTTTGTCGAGTAATATACAAAGCTATTTATAACAACATAGACTTTTAGACCAAGATAGAGCCTGCTGAAGCCAGTGGAATTGGTTTGAGAAATGAAGTGATATTGAAAGGATTAGATGCTAATTCCTAGGAGGATATAGAACAGATTCATCCTAATCACTTGTTCATAGGTTTGCTTTAACTACACTTTGTGTTTTTTCCATTCAAATCCATGTGTGTTGCGTTATCCAAAGTAATGTCATCACACATTGTAAGAAGATTGTAATGACTTGCCAGTCAAAGTACATTTTCCTCACTTGCCTGCTTTAATACTAATTTATGTAACACACACACACACACACACACACACACACACACACACACATATATATATATATATATATATAACATTAGTTCATCTCTCACATACTGAAGCCCAAATAAATATAATCATTATTAATCTTGCATCCTCTCCTATTTCTTCTAGTATACTATCACATAAAATAAGTCACTTATTCTCTTTTTAATACTAACATCAGCTAAGACCTTTTGTTTCTTCTTATTGATGTGCTGTCATTTCTGAAATTATAGTGACAGAGAGAGGAAGAGAGAGTGCCATAAGTGGAAAGGAGTGAGGAGGGAGAAGAATGGGAGGGAAGAGGTGCTGCAAGGAGAGGGTAGGAGAGGGAGAGGAAGATACCTGGAAATTTTTAGTGAATTAATTTATTTTTTTTCGAATGTTGAAACAGTTGAATATGAGAGGGCAGAAAGTAGCCACTGAAATGTGGGAGGAGAAAATAATTCAGAGCAGGTAGAATTTAAATTCTCAACAGCATGGCTGGGAAGAGCTTTATCTGTCAGAGACTGGTCAATGTCTTCATAAAATGCACAGTATCTCTGCAGTGAAACCAACTAATTCCAGTCGAATGATTAGTCTGCCTGACCATATAAAAAGCCACTTAAGTAATGTTGTAAAGGGTATCTTGATCCTCAAGTCGCCTAAGAATATGCAAGATTAAGATTCAGGAGTAATTTGTGTAACCTACCAAAATATGTTTCAGCAATTTTGAATGCGCAGTGTGACACATTTTAGCAAAAACTATACTGAGTACAGTAGTTTTAAGAAAAGCTATGCTAACTTTCTATTACTGTGGCAAAATTCCCACAAATTAGCAGTTTAATTATGGCAGTCCTTAATTTGGCTTATAGTTTCAAAGGGTTCTAGTCACTGTCTCCTGGCTCCATTGCTACGAGTTTGAGGTGAGCCACAGAGCGCAGTGAGCATGGCAAGGGGGAGGAGATCTGCTCACCTCCTGGCCTCAAGGAAGCTGAGGGAGGCGGCACAGCGATCGAGAAAAATTCTCACAGGAACCCCCTCCTCCTACGTCTTCACAAACTCCAAGAATGCAAGGAAAGTATGAGTCCCTTAATAGATTAATCAGCTGATGAAATTCAAGTCATTATGAAAGGAAAAAGAAAAAACAATTTCTTTTTTTAATTTGTGGACAAGATTAAAAGGAGAGAACATCTTAAACAAAAGGGCGAGAGAAGGCACAGCCCATGTCTCCAGTATGCTTTCCACTTAGGTATAAAATTGTTGATATTTCTTTTTCTACATTATACACAGGATAAAGCACACAGTGCAAACCTCTTTTGACAGTGTCTCAAGCGCTGCAGCCTAGCCAAAAGGATGCATGTGTTTTTTTATAAGTTGACAAATTTCACATCCCTCTTTGTACTTGCGTATGAAGGCTATAAAATGCAGGACATACTCACTTCAAATAAAAGAAACAGTGAATATCAAACACTGAGTCTGAAACAATGACAATCATTTCCACACAAGGTCCCAAGTCCAGCAGAGGCTAAGAACACTCTTAAGGAAAAGGTCAAGCTAAAGTCCGTTCTTACGTGCCTGTGAGAATAAAAGAGAGCCCTCCTGAGTGTGTCTTTCTTTCAACATATAAATTCTTATGGTCGTACTGAAATTGAAGAAAAGCCTAGGTGCCCTAAATCATAGAATACAGTATCTTCCCTGAATTAGTCACCTGAAAGTTCTTAAATATCAACATAATTAGGCTGTATTAACATTCATATTTTAGAATTGTCTGCCATTTGTATCTGCATCCAATCTTGATGGAATTACCATTCTTAGGGATTTCAGTAATTTCCTATCCTGTTGTGAGATCCTCACAGTAGAACTATATTTTAAACTTATTTTTTCTGTTTTCTCCCCTAAAATAGGATGACAAAGTTTCTTGGGCATATGTTTAACCCAAATGTGCTCACTAACATGCAGCTTAGAAACTGCTGTTCTGTTTTCTCAGCACGTGCGTAGAAAGCACACTACCAATATCTCAGCATCCTTTACTCATCTCTGAATGGCTTCCTCAATCTCTGGTTTTTCTTATTGCAGATTCCCAACTGTAACTCCATTAAAATATTACCTTTCACTGTCTCCATTATAATTATATGGAGCTCTCTCTGAATTTCAAAATGATCTCTTCTGTACATGTTTGTGGGTTTGAATAACTTAGACATTAGAAAGTACATTAAAGAGTCTTCCCAAAGAAACGTCATCTTAAAAATTCAATTCACATGTATCAAGCAACTAAATTCACAGAATAATTCTCTTAAGAGGCAATCTTGACTATTTGGTTTTCTCCATTTCTCTCATTAATAGGATAAAATATTTTTAATTTGTCTTATTTTGACAGAGTGATATCTATTTAATTCACTTTTGACTAAAGCTTGGCTGAATTTTCAACTCAGTGTATTGATACCATGACCTAAATGTGCTCTATTTTTGGGATTTCTTGTGTTGGTTACGCAAGCTAAATTACTGAAATTATTTTCATGCTAGATCTTCAACTTAAAATGTGCTATTTGTATATCACTGTGAAATGCCACTTTATTGCTAAATTTTCCTTAAATCTAGTAAACACAGAATAGGATCAGTACTTAACAATAGATATTACAGTTCTAAGTGTTAACACAGATGGAATATATTTTGAATTATAATATATTCCTGAACTTATTTCAACTCCTCTATCAGTTTCTAAGGAAAATGAATCAGAAAGAATCAGAAAAATTGGGCCAAAAGGGTTGTTTACAGATGACACATTTTATAGAGCATTTTGCAATTTTCCATCTTTCTTTTTTCACTATGGAGGATTGAACTCAGGCCCTTGCACTTGACAAGCAGGCATCTATGCCATCATGGAGCTATACCCTCAGCCCTGTAATTTTGCATCTTAAATAATTATCTGATGGAGTTTAAGTTATTCAGTGTCTTTAAATGTGCATATAATCCTCATGCCCAGGACCAGGATTCAAGAGGTGACTATTAGTTCAAATGGCACTAAAATTTTTGAACACTACTAAGACATTATGAAAAAGTTAATATGCTAGGCAACACACTGCTTTTGATAATTTTGTTCATAGCTTAATTCATTGAATTATATAATTTCTATTCTTTTATTTTTTGGTTGAACCAAGGATAGAACTCAGGCTCTTGCACTTGCCAGGGAAGTGCTTATTCCACTGAGCCATCTCTTTGGTCCCCAATTCATTTAATTATAGTATTTTATTTGGAATTCATAAACTAAATGTGAATGTTAAAATATACATGGTGACAATACTCCTAATTTTGTTATCTATATTTTTAATTTTGGCTAAAGGTTTCTATGTAAATAAGCAATCAATTATTCAAACTTCATTCACAGCAATTTTGTTTATTTTTATGCATTTGGTACAGGGGTCTCAGTGTGCAGCTTGGATTCTAGTGATCCTACTGTTTAAAGCCTCCCCAGCATGGAGTTTACAGATATGTGCCACCATGCTGGGCTAGATTATTTTTATACAAGTAACCCAATATTTTGTTTTCTTAAAAGTATTAAATAAACTTTAATCTTCTATTACTTTCTGAACAAACTATTATGTAATCCTTTGTATTCGATTCAATGAAAGAAATAATTTTATTTATTTCTTAAAAGGAATGACTAAGACAATTTAAAACAAGAGGGAAGCCAGGCATGGTGGCGCATGCCTGTAATCCCAGCACTCGGGAGGCTGAGGCAGGAGGATTGTTGTGAGTTCGAGACCAGCCTGAGCTACAAAGTGAGCTTAAGGCCAGCCTGAACTGCATAGTGAGACCCTGTCTCAAAAAGACAAAAAATAAATAAATAAATAAATAAATAAATAAAAAAAACAAGAGGGAAGTATAAACAATGCCTTGTGCATTGTTACCAGCAGAGTACAAGATAAAGACATGATATATTATATAAGTAGTATTAGCACAAAATTTTCTTTGTGCAGACCAGATAGTGGACTAAGGTGCCTGCCTACGCAGAGTTCAGCAGCTGGGGTTTGATTCTGGTGCATTGTGCTGGCCCTGTCCCCCAGGGGTGCAATGAGATAGCAATTGAGACTGGGCATGGTGGTGCGCTCCTGCAATCCCAGTGCTTGGGAGACTAAAAATAGGAGAATCAGTGCCAGTCCCTTTTCCCCATCACAATTTCTCTTTCTTTTTAAACAGTTTCTTCTCTATTCACTATATATATTTTGCACATTCTGAGTTCCATTCACTATAGTTTGTCACACCTGTGAGACATAAAGTGTTAAATAATTTTATACAAGTGATATTGAATGCATATGCAAGTATACACAGATGTATATATCATGTACATCTATGTGTATGTGTGTTTATAGCTATAAAACACTTAACAGTACCTCTGATGGATTGAA
The DNA here is from genome assembly GCA_004027165.1 of Ctenomys sociabilis. Taxonomy (NCBI): domain Eukaryota; kingdom Metazoa; phylum Chordata; class Mammalia; order Rodentia; family Ctenomyidae; genus Ctenomys; species Ctenomys sociabilis. The sequence continues at coordinate 47,538 of PVKA01003272.1, read as the reverse complement.
TCAGAGGATACTCATGGAGGGTTACAAAATCAGAGTTCTAGTTGTGGCATTCTTTATTCTGAAAGTAAATTTACCTTGTACATAAAGTTACTTTAGGAAACTTACAGGACAGAAAAATTCAACACTGATTTATTAACTTGATTTTGATTTATTTGTTTGGTTATGTTAGATAGAGATTGAAAACACATGCAGATGTGAAATTGCCCACTTATATCTATGTTTCTAATTTCCACAGACTTCATTGCAAAAACGTAGCCTTAAGCATGGAAGTCCAACTTCTCTCATGTTTTCTCATTTTGTACTAATCTGAACTTTTCAGAAAAAATTTAAGTACAATAAAAATAAATTTCATGAACCACATGACAGTAATTTTCTGACCTGCTATCTCTTTGCCTCTACATTTTCAATGTGCTTGTTATAAGCAACTACCTTCAGTTTTAAATAAAATTATGTGATAAGGACACAGGGAGGTCAGAGAAAAAGCCTCAACAACGTTGCTATACTTTCTGTGTGCTGGTATATGGTACGGTGCAGTTGTGGACTGTTTCCCAGGAGCTAGGTGTTGAGCAGCTTTTCTCGGCTATGCCCTTCCACCAAGATATTACTGCCTCAGAACTAGCTGGCCCTGGTTTGGAATGTCTAAAGCCATGAGCTGAAAATAGATTGTTGGTACCAGGGATTTGTGTCTTAGAATTTTTTTAAAAATGCAAGCTAAACATATTTACGCTATTGCAGTACCTGTTTTCCTGATTTTTCTAAAGCTATGCTTTTCTCCCTCATATAATTAGAATTGTGCTATTTAATCAAAATTCTAAAGCATTCAGTTATCTGTTCCTGTATGTGGTTTTAATTTTTATTTTATTTAGTGAGGTATTAGAACATAACATATTTATTTATTTTGTTGCCCAAATTGGTACAGATTTGTTCAGTAGAACCCTATTTGGACTATTTTTGTGTCCCTTTGCCAGCTTTTTGGGTTAGTTAATTAGACACTACATATTTTCTGGCTCATGACATCCCATCTTCGTTTGCCTTTTCTTTGTCCTAGATGATAGATCAACAAGTTTTATGAAGAGCTCTGTGTCTGTTTTGTGTTTATACACTTAAACCCGAAACAAGAACAAAACAATATTTTGTCTGCTTGTCGTATTAAAAGCCCCAAATTCACGCCAAAATGAATGACAAGGTTCTCTTTAGTTTTTGTCTTTCTGGGTTGCTACTTCCCCCGAATGTAGTTCCTCGCCGCATTGTCTTCCCTCTCTGGGGCTAGGACTTCCTCCCTGCGCTGCGTGGCTGCCACGCCCTCCAGAACGTGGTCTCCTTCCTGGGCCAGCACTCCTTCCCCCGCTGTGGCGCCACCCTGCACACAAGGCCCTTTGTCTGCAGCAGGACCTTTTCTCAGGGATCCCTCTCTAAGCTGCTGTCCTCATCTCAACAGGGCTCTGCTTGCTTCCTTGTGAATCTGCCTGTTTGCTTCTCTGACTTCTCTTACTGTCACAGTCACCTGCTGCATCTCCAGTCACAGAGATGACCCCTTACTCTTTCTGGAGTTCTGCCTAAGTTTCAGTCTCAGTGTTGGAGTGAGGTGTGCATACCCTTCTCCAGATTCTAATGCCCCGGGCCAATGTGCTTCTCTGCCATCTGGGCTCTTTTTATTTTTATTTTATTGAAGAACAAATAGCAATGAGATAGTTTCAATTCAAATTGGTAGGACAGATTGAACAATTAATACATTGCACATTGTTTTTGTAGTGGCTTTTTGTTATACAAGGTGCATACATGATACTCTATCTACAAACACTATTAGAGCAGATGCCTCTGATCAATAAATTAAGAGAATGTAGCTGTATATCTATCTTGTTTTTAAGGCTGAATTATAGTACAGTCCCAATAATTAATACTTTTTACATTGTTTTCTTCCTAGTAGTTATCCATAGTACAAGAAGCAGACAGATTATCCTGTCCAAATACTATTAGTGCAAATCTTTCTTCTCATAGAATTACACAAGAATACTGCATATTTATCCTAACTGTACTGTTTATACAGACACAGAATGGTTCTTCCTTTGTATGCCCCTTTTTTTGTTTAGTCTTGTCAAAGATGGTTATTCTAATGTCATTCAATTCTTATAGGTGCTTAAATTCAGCAAACCAATCCAACACAGTCCACAATAATATTGGGTTATCTGAGGAAGTTGTTGACTAGAGCCATTTACAGCTCAGCTTATTATTATGGCCTTATTTTATATGCTTCATTTTTATACTTTTCTGCTGGATGGTTAAGACCAAGATAAAGCAAGACCCATTTAACAAAAAAATGTAACTTTTATATCTGATGAGGTCACTCAAGTCCCCTCGGGGTTTATCTTGTAACCCTGTACCTCACTCTGTAGATCGTTTGTCTGCGTCAGCCATGTAGATGAGTCACAGCCATTGCTTGACCAGTTTGCTCACTATGAAAGTCTGAGAGAAAGTTTTCTCTCCTTGTGACTCTCCTTAGGCACACTATAGATCATCAATCACATTCCTCTGTGGCTCCATAACCTCCTTGGTCAGAAAATTTGGGACACAACTGAGTTCTATGATATTACAGTACAGGTTCTCCTATGTCTTGAGTCTTTACCATCCTTGAAAGGCTGAGGCCAGAATGTTGGCGGACCTTTCAGCCCTTCCATTTCTTCAATTTTTGATCTTCAAACTTAGATTGTTAGCCATCCACAAGAGAAGCTGATTAGTACCCTGCAACACATGCTCTTTTCCTCGCTGTGGTTGTGCCCCAGGTGTGACTACTTCTGCACTCAGTCCCATCCGGACACTGGCACCGCCCTAGTGGCTGCTGCTGTGTCCACCTCCGAGAGTTCCTTTCTGCCATGCTTTGCTCCACTGAATTGCTTTATGCTTGAATTTTTCAGGAAAGAAAGGAGAGTTAAAAAATTGAGAAGAAAACTGTGATTTTAGTCACAAATTATTTGTTCTTTATGCTGTTATTTAAACTGACCCAATCCTGAGGCCACAACAGTCCACAGAAATTTTAGATATTTCATTTTTATTTATTGATATTTTTGTGATATTGAGGGTGGAACCCAGGGATGCTCTGCCACTGAGATATCCCTAGACCATTTTATTTTATTTTTTAAGACAGTCTCCTCAAACTTCCAAGGTTGGTCTCTAACTTGTGACTTCTCTGCAACTCTCCTGAGTAACTGGGATTACAGAGGTTCACCTACGGCACCCAGTTACATGAAATTTTTAAGTTCATGTATTACTTCATTTGAAGAAAGAAAATCATTTCCCTCAAATTGATATTTGATTTATAAAATACATTGTACCCAGTTTAAGACACAGTATTTAATTAACATCTAATCATCAGAAAAGATTCAATTAATATTCATTCAACATATTTTCTTCTGCTTGAATATATGTGTATAAAATTACAGTTAATAGAGGTAACTGTGAGATAGAATCTACTGGAAATAATATAATTATCTCTGCAATTATTCATAGGTTAGCATGCCATTTAGTTTAAAATTGGCTTTTAAGGGCCAGCGGTATAGCTCACTGGACTAAGCACTTGCTCAGGTAAGCTCAGGGGCCAGGGTTCCATCCCTGGCACAGCATGCTGTACCAGCCTCACCCCTAGGTGTGCTGAGCTGGAGATGGAGTCTGGGTGTGGTGGTGCACACCTGTAATCCCAGCACTAAGGAGGCAGAAATCAGGAAGATCACTGTGAGTCTGAGCTGCATAGTGAGAACCTGCGCGCGCGCACACACATACACACACACACACACGCACACACACAAAACACACACCAAAGAAAAATAAAAAACTTAAAAAAATAAAATTGGCTTAGTATCATCCCATATATGTATGTCAGAAATTATAACATTCTGTACTGTCATGGTCTGAGAATTTGCAAGTGGGACAATATAATACAGGGCACATTTTATAATACGAGTTTATAAAAATCACCCAAGAATCGTGTACAACAAGTGCAGGAAATCTATCCACACAGTAAATGCTAAAGAATCCAGCTGAGGGCTTGGATCACCGGTCTGTGCTGCAAAGGTCAAAGGTCAGTGGTGGAAGCTAGGAAGTCTATGCCAGCGGGATGACAGATCTGTGCTAGGGGCTGAGGGATCTGCACTGGAGCTAGGAAGCAATATTCACGATAAGCACTAGAGGTCCCCAAAGTTCACAGCCATCCTCAGCAACAGTGAGGTCCCGAGCTCCTCCAGCCCTGAGGAAAGCCGAGTTCCCATCAGGAAAGCCCGTGCAGCAAGCTTCTCCATGAGGCTGAGCAGCGCACCATCTTCTGCTCTGGAGCCAGGAAGTAACACTCAAGATGAGGATCAAAGCTACTCCAAGTTCATCAGGAAGCCCAGCAGGACAAGGGCCTCCAGCAGAAGCGCCCAAGAGAACCAGCAGCTTCCAACAGCTCCAACAGCTCCTCCAAACAGCACCCCTAACAGTGTTCTGGCAGCTTCTCCCGTTCTGCCCTTCGTGCTGCTGGCAACAGTCCTCAGGTGGGCCTCCTGCACCCAGAGCTATGCTAGTTTAATTCAGCTGCATAAGAGTGGGCCACTAGTGGGAGATCTACTACATGCAGTTTATACTGCATTCTTTCTGAGTACATATTTTCACTTTTAATATATGGAAAAATTGAAGTCAAGTGAGTTTTTTAAAGTCTGACCTTGGGCATGGAATGTAGTCTGTATCCTATTCACTTACTTAGAATACTAAGTTCTTATTTTTTGTGTTATGACTGCCTAATTCAGAATTTAAAATTTTAGTTAATAATTTTTCACTTCTGGATATAGCATATTAATCTGAGAACTTCTAAATTTCCCTTTCTAATTTATTGTGAGACATGGTCTTGCTACATTGCCTAAGTAGGACTTGAATTTGCAAACCTTTGTCTCAGTCCCCCAAGTGCCAAGAGTCCATGGTGCACTGCCACATTGGGCCTTATATTTTTTTCTTCATATATATACATACTTTAAATATATGAACATAATGTATATAATTTCTTCTTAATATTTATTCTTATATTCCTATAGTTTAGAACTTTGCACAATACAGATGTCTAAATCATAGTTTTATTTCCAATTAAGTCATTTTTGTTCTTAAAAAATAAATCAGGATGACTTACTTAGAAACAAGATGAGAACTTGATGAACCACTTTGATATTTAAATATGAAAACTAAAAGTAAATATGAATGATCTCATAAATTTATTATTAATATTGAATTTTCATGATTGTCCCTTTTTATCTTTTGTAAATTTATAATGCGATACTTATCATTTTGTTAGGCAAATATCATTTCACATGTTTTTTGTTGGGTACGTCTATGACACTTCTTTAATATCAGCAGTGAGCCCAGGCATAATAGTGGATTCCTCTAATTTGAGCTCATGGTAGGCTAAGGTAGGAAAATCATCGTGAGTTTGAGGCTAGCCTAAACTACATGGTAAGACTCTTTAAAAACAAAAGTACAGAAAAATGATTATTTTATTATAGTGTGAATTGTACATAATTTGGATTAATACTTAAAAGGAAACAGTTCTAATTTTGTATATTTAAATGATCATTTTGTAAGAATTCTTAGAGTATGAGGAAAATGTTCGTCTATAAACATCTTGATATGATTTATGTCATTTAGCTATAGTGAGGAAATGTGTTTTTCATTTGCTTCTGTGAATATAGCACACATGTTCTAAGCATTCTGGCGGTTTAGGGTAGAAATGCTAAAAACTGCAGGCAAATTGATTTATGTCTACTCCTGAAAATAAAATGATTTGCTTTTGTGACAGGGTCTAATACATAACCATTCAGTTGATGCACATACAATTGAATGAATACTGGTTAAATCTGTGATTGTTCTGGAACAGTGCAGCCTCCCTTGCTTATGAACACAGGCTAAGATTGAGGGGAGGGTTGTCAGCTTCCAATCAGTAAAGAATATTCTGAAATAATGATGGAAAGAACCAATCTGCAGACTTTGTGGTCATGGAAAAATCCCTATTTTGTCAGAGGGCTGAAAGAAGCTATTGTTTTCTGCAACCTACATTACAAATTGTTTTAAATAAAATTGTTTTATAGAATTACAGTGCACACCTATAATCCCATAACTCTGGAACACTGAGCCAGGAGGATTGCAAGTTCAAATCCAGGCTGGATAACTCAACAACTTAGTGAGAACAGGTTTCAGAATCCAAACCAAGCAAAAAACAATACAAAAATTGAAGCTGGGACTGTAGCTCAGTGTGAGGACCATTTGTTCACAATCTGATACTACAAAATAAATACAGAAATAGTTGCTGTAGTAATAGCTAGGTGTGTATGCCACAATTTTCTTTTTCAAATATATATATATATATATATATATATATATATATATATATATATAT
>PVKA01003272.1:0-41029 GCA_004027165.1 Ctenomys sociabilis | reverse complement strand
TGAATTTACCTTTTTCCTTCAGGTAGAATAAAAGACATTACTTCAGCAATTCTTGTATCAAAAATATTAAAATTCTCTGTATGAATAAATGCTACTTAGGTACTTTATTTATACTGCTTACATAAAATTGAGGATTTTTTTTTTTTTGGTTGAACCAGGGATTGAACTCAGGCTCTTGCGCTTGCCAGGGAAGTGTTTGTTTACTCTACTGAGCCATCTCCCTGGCCCTAAATAGAGATTTCTGTAGAGTAATCATTTTCATTTATGGGGATTCTTTTTATATCATGATATAAGCATGAAACATGATCTGAGAGTAGACTCATTTAGGTTATATTTGTTTCCAGATGACTTACTTAAGTTTGCAATCAGATTTATAGAATTCTCAGGTGAGAAGATATATATATATATATATATATATATATATATATATATATATATATATATATATATATATCATATATATGTTATACAATATGTGTCAATCAGATCACATAAAGAATTTCACTAAAGACAATAGGCATGAATTATATCAGTGATTGTTAAATTGTGATTTTTAGACCTTGAGTATTGGTACGACCAAAGAACTTTTTAAAATGCAGATTAAATGAAATTTATCCAAAAATAATAAATTGGAATTGCAAGGACCAGCCAAATAGCTCAGTGGACTAAAATGCCTGCTGAGGCAGAATACAGCGGCTGTGTTCACTATCTGGTGTGCTGTTCTGGCCTCACCTATGGGGCACACTGAGCAACTGAGACTAGACATGGTGATGGATGCCTATAATCCAAGCACTTGGGAGGCTGAAAACAGGAGAATCACTACAAGTCCAATCTGTGTAGGAAGATCCTGCAGATATTGTACTAAATAGGCAAAAAAATTCTTACTTTTCTATCTTTCTCTCTTTCCTCTCTCTGTTATTCCACCTTTCTTTTTCCTCTCACCTGTTATGCATAAAATAAATATATATTAATAAGCATAAAATATGAATGAATGTCATATACAAATAACAGCTATTTATGTATAATTTTTAATACTGCATATAAATAGCCATCTCCCTGACCCTCTCTCCCTAGGGCTGGGAAGATAGCTCAGTAGAATAAGCGCTTCCCTGGCAAGCTCAAGGGCCTGAATTCAATCCCCACTTCTACCAAAAAATAAATAAATAAATAAAACAACCTAGAGTAGTAACTGCCAAGTCGTGGTGTTCTGTGATAACGGGCATGACTGGAATCTCTCTGGAAAGGAACAGTGAGTCGTGCTGGCCCACTGATTGAGATCCACACCTCCAGTGTCCAGGTTTGACAGCAGCTCTAGGAAAATGTCAATGCACAGCTTCAGAACCTTCAAGTCATCACATTATCAGCAATGAGAATATGTAGATCACATATAAAACTTACTCTGTGATACTAATTGGTTCTCCTGTAATTACGTACAAAAGACGTAAGTAAAGACACAAGGAATTTGAGAAAATATGTTAAACACTCAATTTTATTTATTTTTTTAAATTTTATTGAGAGACAAATATCAATGAGACAGTTTCAAAGCTCATTAATAGGACAATTTCAATAATTAATACTTTTACATTGTTATCTTCTTACTGGTTATCCATAGTACAAGAAGCAGACAGGGTATCCTGTCCAAACACTATTAGTATGAAACTTTCTTCTCGTAGAATTAAGCAAAAGTAGCTGCATATCTATCCTAACTATTCTGTATGTACAAATACAAAATGTTCCTTCCTTTACATGACTTTTTTTATTTAGCTCTTTCAGAGACCGGTATTCTATTGACTTTCAAATATTATAGGTGCTTGAATTCAGCTAAACACTCCAACACATCCAGCAGTCCACAATAGTAGTGGGTTATCCACAGAAGTTGTTCACTAAATCCTGTTATACTTCAGCATATTAATATGGCTTTACTTTATATACCTTTGTTTTTATACTTTTCTGCTAGATGGTTAAGACCAAGATAAAGCAAGAATTATATAACAAGAAATGTAACTTTGTATCTGATAATAGCAGTCAAGTCCCCTCAGTGTTTATCCTGTAACCCTGTACTGCAGTTTGTAGATCCTTTGTCTGTGTCACCATGTGGATGAGTCATGGCCATTGCTTGACCAATTTGCTCTCGTTGAAAGCCCGAGAGAATGTTTTCTCTCCATGTGACTCTCCTTAGGCACACTATACATCATTGATCACATTCCTCTGTGGCTCCGTAATTTCCTTGATCAGAAAATTTCGGGCACAACTGAGTTACATAGTGTTACACTACAGGTTCTCCTATGTTCGAAGTCTTCACTGACCTTGAAAGCATAGGGCCAAAATGTTGGCTGTCCTTGCAGCCCTCCTTTATCTCCAATTTTTTTATCTGCAAACTTACGTTGTTAATCCTCTAGAAGACAAGCTGATTATTACCTTGCAACATACGCAGTTCGGTTTGTCCTATCTGTCTAAATATCAAACATCTTAGGCATAGCGTGGAATGAGTATTTTCTATCAGGTATTGATGTATTGAATTTAAGTCCTTAGAGAATATGAGGAAAAATGTTTTAAAAATAGGATTAAATGCATATTTTTGCACAGAAATTTAGTAATCTAAGCATACAAACCATTGTAGCAGGAGAGTCCTATAACAATTTTTTTCTTGTGTCATTTTTGTTCCATTCATTGCCCATTTAAAAAAAGAAAATTTACTTTCGAGACAGCATGGTAATAATTGGTATGTCATCACAAGAAGTATGTATTTAGAAGACCAGGATAACAGGCATTCCAAGTGTGACCCTGCTATTACACATTGCTATCACTCAATTTTAAAGAAAAAAATGTGAAGTATTTATTGGAAGTTTTATACTATGTAAATACATTAAAAACATTCACAAATATTTTAAGCTCTAATTTTAGAAAATATAAATTTAGCTGAATATGAAAAAGAAATATTATCCCAAGTAGATTTCACTCAGCTCCCTCAAGTACTAAAGTGCTACTTTTTAAAAATTTGGTAGAGTAAAAGCAACTATTGCACATTTCACAAATGTATTTTCTAAGTAATTCTAAATTTATTAAATGGTGATAAGCTTTTTTCATGCTTTAATTTTTTAGGAGAAAAAAATCAGTGTACTCTAAATTATTTATTGATCATTTACTGACAATAGTTTTCAGCACTAGTTATAGAGGACTGTTTCAGATTGAATTCACTCTATTTCTATGCATCTTTATTTCCAAAGTAGAAAAAGAAAATAATGCTACTGTATTATCTAAACTGTGTCCCACACCCCATGCCACCAGATTTTTCATTAAGTCTTTTCCCTTTTGGGGATGTAATTCAAGACATCATATTGCTTTTTATATGTTGACATTTCTCCTTCGTCTTCTCCAATATGTGAATTTTGGGGTCTTATAATTCATATCGTGGACATATTCGGGTATTTATAGATTATCCCACAATTTGTATTAATGTCGTGATTTATTGATGAAATACATGTGTTCTGAAATTATACAGACAATAGCACAACAGTAAAGTACTGTTTACATTGTATCTCTTCAAGGGATGAAAAATATAAATACACACTTTCACTCATATGTGTAGCTTGTTCATCCGGTAGAAGTGGCATTTGCTAAATTTCCTTACCTCCCTGCATTCAATTTGTAAGAAGTGAGTCACTAAACCTAATTCAGTTTTAAGAAAAAAGAGTTACTTTCACAAGCTGGTGAAAGCTGTATCAGAGAATTCATGCAAAAAGTTAAATATATTATAATTATTGATAAATATTTTGGAGAAGATGATGAATCTGTATAAATATCCAGTTGTTTTTCAAATTTTGCCAGGTAATATTAGTCAGTGAATCTTGGATTTTGTCGTTACCAGTTATACTGTAGTGTTCGAGTGGTGTTTATTTCTCTTTTAGTTTTGCTACATTTATTAATTGGAAATCTTTCTTAAGCAGGTTGATTCTCTCTCCTATATATATTTGCTTATTCAGTCATTCTAAATTTGTATAAAATATTTTATTGTAATGTAATATGTTCATTTATGCAGTTCAAATTTTTCCAGATGTATTTAATAGAAACTATCCAGAGTTCAAGTTATTCTCTTTATGAAAAGCTTCCTTATTTTTCCAAATCTATGATGTACTAGGCTTATGTCATACTCTTGAGACCTCAACCCTAAAATTAAGAGTTTCTTCCAAGTATATTTTTAAAAAATGAAAGATCATATATATAAACCCCTTCTGAGACATAGATGTGTGCATCATAACTTAGTTGTATTTCTCAAAGGCATGGAAAGACAAAATAGATATATAAGAGCGTATCCAAATATGTGTTTCTGTTCTTCAAAATAATACTTGTATCTGTATTTATTTCTGTAGATCCCATTGATACCTTTCACTCCACTGAGAAACACAGGGTTTGATCAATATTTGCGTTCTTGATTACAATTTATTTTTCTGGCAGTTAGAATCCTGGATGCCATTATTGATAATTCATTTAATTATTTATTCAGATTTATTGGGGGTATGAAATACTTTAGGAATGAATAATCACATCTCTGAATGCAAAAAGAGCCATTCTACCTTAATGTTAATGTTTTAAAATAACTATTTTTGCTCTCATCTTTAAAATACTTCAGTAAAATATTATTTTCTTATATTGCATAACTGAGTTATTTTTCTACACCTTGCAAAATAAGGAACATAAGTATAATGCAGTTAAATTAATTTATTACTCTTTCAGCAAGACAATTACAAAATGAATGTATTTTCATTTGTAAGCTATGTGTAAATAAAATTTAATTTCCAAAGCAAAGCTGTACTGCAAATAGTGATTTTCATGAATAGAATATTTCTATACTAAATGATGGATAATTTTGAACGAGAATATAGGCTGAGCAAAGAAAATTAGTCTATATCTTCAGAAGAAAGAATTTTTCGTGGTTGAAGCAACAAGCAATTTTCACGTGCTGCAGTTAATTCTCCCATATCCTGTGCACTTTAAATGTGATGTGAAGTCTGGCATTTAGGGAACCTTCTCACTTGGCATCTGGCAGTGGCAGCCTAACTTAATAGTAGGTTTGAAGTTAGCCCATATGGTAAAACCCAGAGTCTGATTACTTTACTTATAAGTTTTAGAATGGGGAATCATTAATTTCTTAGAAATTCAATTTTACTATAATTAAATTAGAATTGCATCACCCCTTTTTATCTTTAAATAGAATATAAAAAGTAGTAGTAAAAAAAGACTTTAGAAATGAAACAGAATTTCATCAAACAAAAGGATAGGAATTCAACAAGGCTGTTATATTGCATAATGTTGCCTCCAAATTAGTTGTTTAGAGTACCAGATATCAGCCTGCAATATTGGCCAAAAATTAATAAAATATTTAACAGGAGAGGAAAAAATATAAGCATCAAGTTCTCCATTCAGTAGATCACCAGAAATTGGCAGTACAATTAGCCAAGGTTACATATATACATATATTTGTATTTTTTTTCCATTCCTTCTTTCATTTCTCCTTTCCTCACCCCAGTTGCTCCTTCCCTTTGAATTGGTTAGTTCCCTTTCACAGTGTTCATCGTACCTTCAGATCCTATTCACTCTTTCAGGTTCTTATACTAGGAAAACAATAAAATATATACATGGGAGGACATGATTCATTTTAGTTATGAATATGGTCTCTAGTTCCATCCAATTACTATGAAAGCCTCTAGTCTATCATTTGTACTGCTGAGCAATACTCTAATGTATAAAAGAACCACATCCTTTTTATCCATTCCTTACCTGATGGGCTTTTATAACGAGTTTTCAACATTAGAGCCACTGATGTTTAGTATAGGATAATTTTTTCTGTGGTACCTCATAATTTTTAACAGTATTGCCATGTTCTATCCACTATATTCTAGTAGTAAAACTGCCTGCCTAAATTGTGACAGACAACACTATCACTGAACTTTCTGTGAAAATAATTTTCTGTGAAAATAATTACCATTCATTGGTAATCACTGATCTAGATGTATGGCAAGAAAAATACTTGTGTCTGATGAAAAAGTAAATGGTTTCAAATGATGCCAGTGCTCCGAAGATAATTAAAAATGAATTCTATCTAAGCTGAAAATACTTGTCTTAATTCATCACTTACCAAGAATAAAGGCTAAAATTTTAGGAAAATGTTTAGGAAAATCCGTGATGTGACATCGAGTGTCCACTCCCTCCCACGTCCTCGTGCTCCCTCCTGCCTGTTTTAGTCTCCTTGGGCACGGACTCACAAAGTCACGCAGGAAGGAGAGTATTCAGAAAATCTTTCAGATTTCCGTCAGAATATTCAAGAGGATTCTGTGGGCTGATGGGCTGACAGAGAAGACGGGCCCTGCCAAATCCTTGCTTCCTCACCCTCACTTGGCAGAGACATTGCCATTCAGGGGCTGTAATAAAAGCACAGGACAGAGTCATAAGAGAAAACATGAATTGAGATTATTTATTATAGGTATAAAGACAGTAATATAAGAAATGAAAAGTGTACACAACATTTGCCTGAGCTGGCAGAAGAGAAAAAGTGGACGATTCCAGGAATGACAGCAGTCAGGAGAACCAAGTGAGAGGGTCCCAATGGCCGAGAGGGCCCCATGATCCGTCCCCTACCGCCTGTTCTCACACTTCTTCCACACACACTCCAAATTTTACAGTATGTAATTCAGTAAGAGCTTAGAGTCATTCCTCTGCTAATACCGAAGTAGCTCATCCTTAAAACATACTTAGCTAAAGGTGCTGTCACCCACAGGGTAACACTGCCAAACTGCAGGAAGCGCTTCCGCTTCTCTGCTAACAAGATTATTCGGAGTAAAAATATGCCAATAAGAGCAGTGAATGAGTGGGCAGGAGTCATTTTCATTTTTATCCATGCAAAGAATTATTTGGTTAGAAGTCACACCATTTGCTGATGGTAAGTAGATTATTCTTTACTTGATGGAAGTAAAAGAAAATTTATGCTTATAAGGATGGGCTTTATAAAATGTGTGCTTTTAAAATGCATGTATGTTAGTGGATATTAACAGCTTCCCTTTGTGCTTCTAAGGGAAGCACATATGTAAACATCACATTGCCACCTAACTTGAGAAACTGAAAGAGTAAATAAGATAAAAAATGTACAGTAGATGCTTAAAAATGGGAAGAAATTTCAAAACAAAATGGAAACTAGGATTGGAAAATGTAGAAAACAGGCAGGGAATAGAAAAAAAAACATACATATGACAGTTAATGTTGTTCTACCATTAATCTTTCTTAGTTTATTGAAAATAAAGGTTTGTGCTAATATCATTTGGGCAATTAAATGCTGGTATCCTGTACCCAGAATAACTAAAGACAACAATATACAATTTATTAACCATTGTTAGTCTCCTATTCTCTTGTTTTGAATTTTTTTTTTCTTTAAAAGAAACTAGGAAGCCGGGCGTGGTGGCGCAGGCCTGTAATCCCAGCACTCAGGAGGCTGAGGCAGGAGGATTGTTGTGAGTTCAAGACCAGCCTGGGCTACAAAGTGAGCTTAAGGCCAGCCTGAACTGCATAGTGAGACCCTGTCTCAAAAAGACAAAAAAAAAAAAAAAAAAAGAAACTAGGAAAAGAGGTCCAGCAGGTTAGTGAATTCACTGTTTGCTCTAGAATTTGATGCCTTAGAATGGCAGATCTGTCCTTGGGGTTTTTGAAAGTATCTTCTGCAGAATCACTATTGAGAACCAATCTGTGGACACAAAGATTTTGGTCCCCATACTTAACATTTTCACAACATATCTCTTTTCACAACTTTTGTTACCAAATTTTGCATTATGTAACTTAACAGCTTCTTACAGTGATGATTAATTTTGTGTGTGAAGGTGGCTGAGCTACCTTGCTTAGCTGTGTCACCAAATCTAATTCTGAATATTTCAGTTGTGGTGTTCTTTGATAAATTTAACATTTAAACAAGAAGACTTTGAGTCAAGAACATGGGCAAACTTGAGTGCAGATGGGTGATTTTCAATCAGGTGAAGATCTTAGTAAACTGAAGCATGCCTCCCCCTGAGAAAGACAGGATTCTGCCAGGACATAGGACTGAAGCTCTTTCTTTGATCTCAGCATCCTGGCTCCTCAGACCTGCTAGACTCCAGAATTAGGTGAGGCAGTTCCTCAGACTTTCTTTTCTATTCCTCTCTCCCTGTTCCATTTTGCTTCAATTATCTAAGGAAACCTGCCTGGTAAGCTTACCTCAGCAAATCATAGTAGATATCTATCTTTAATAATTTCATCTTATGTGCAAATATGAAATGCTTACATGTAATTTTGTGGTAACAAATGCTTTAATTCCCCCTCATTCTTCTTCACGGGGCCCTGTATGAAGACACACTCCTGGAACCTTTCGCTTTCTGCTGTTGCCACCATATTGAGCAAAAACACATTAAGATAAGTTCTTGGTGGGTCATCTTGCCCATATGTTATTTTTATTTTCATGGTAAAATATTAATAAACAAAAATTATTCAGCTTAAAGTGATATAAAAGCTTTTTAACTTTCTAATCAATATGTTTTAGGGTCTATGGAGCTTTGTTATACTGGTGTTGTAAAGACGCTTTTTATGTTTTATGAAATTACAATTCTTGAAGACTTGTTAATGTACATGGGAGTTAAGCAGCTTCCTTAAAAAAAGTGCAAGCAGTGGGCACAACTATTTAGAAGGAACATCTCGGTGCACTCGAAATCAACCTAAGCTGGCGAGGCATTGAGAAGTACTTACACATGAAACTGCAGGTTGGAGTCTGGCAGCCTTCCACACCGAGGCCTTTCTACTTGGTACTTCGGCCCACTTCTTCTGTTTGCAGGCGGTTAACTTCCTTTACAGGTGATGTAGGGTAGCTGCAATTTTATTACTGAAGTAAATGTGCCACAGAGATGCTGTGTTAATAACTCCATCTGTGTAGCTAACAGAAAAGTTGCTTAATTGTCTTAACATTTTGATGTGCATGTACCAACTCCCCAAAGGAATGTTATCATCATATACTACAAACATATATGCACTATTAAAAATAAAGTAGGTAGAACCCATTAGAAAGTCTTAACCTTATCACTACCAAAATTACTGGCAAAAACAACAGAAGCACATATATGCACCACACTTAAATCCAAGCAAACAATCAGAAAACAGATGGATCGGTGTTTGTATATTGGTACTAGATTTTATATTTGAAGATCATGAAAATCATCAGGAGGAAAGACACCTCAGGAATTTGTGTTCTAGTAGAATGGTGGATGTTACAATTAATTGGAAAAAATGTAAGAAATTGAATAATTGCCCAGGGTCAATATCTCTCCTTACAAGATACATAGGTAAGGTCGACACATGTAATTTTACTATGGAGAGACTGGGCAGATATGACGCACCCCAACTGGTCAAGGTAGTACGACAGACTGCCCTCACATGCTTCCAGGCAGAATTAACTGGGGGCTCAGTGTTACTTTCACATTTTTCTGACAAAAATCCACTACTATCATAAGCTCACTGTGAGGAAGCATCGGGCCTCACCATCTGAGTATGGCCATGGACCAGAACTGTTTTTGAAAGTTGAAAATAAATCAATCACTTCTGCATGTGTACTTATTTCTGGAATGTCTTCTATTACTTTGATATGTGTAACAAATTATATACCATGAAAGAATTTATTATTTATTGTATTTTTGAATATATTTTGGTGGGTCAATTTAAGGATGCAATATTTTTCTTCTATTTTAAAACTTGTTTTAGCCCTTCTTAGTCTTTTAGATACCTTTATAAATTGGAGGATTGACTTTTCAGCCTCCAAAGAAAATTCAGATTGAGGTACAGTTGCATTTAATTATATAGCTATTTGAGGAGAAAAGAAAGTCTTTAAAATGTTGTTTTTCAGTACTCAAATGGTATACCACTCTTTCTATAACCTTATTCAATTTTTCTTTATAATATTTTGCTATTTTAGTATGCAGGTCTTGAAAATGTTACATTAATGTAGTGCTAAATATTTCATAATTTTGTAGTCAAGGTCAGTGATTTCTAAAACATTATTTTCAAGTATTCTTTATTGAAAAGCACTAATAAAATATGTTTTAATATATTGGCTTTAATTCTGACACATATTATGGTCATTATTTCTGGCATATTCACTGAATAACATTTGAATGGCAGCTAAATCTTTCCTTGATTTAATACCTAAGGTGACAGTTAACCTACAAAACTGCTGCAAACTACACTGCTTTACAGAATTTTGCTAAAGATCATGTGTTGTTTCTCTAATTCATGGAAGGGATTAGAGTTCTCCCCCTAACTATTCGTCTGCCATTTTGAACTAATGGAGTGTCTTTAAAACTACAACTCCTACCATGTACTGTCAACAGATCTTTTCTTCGGTCAAAAAGAATGGTATTTATTACAAAGATAATGCTCTCAATGTATTATTGGAGAATTAATAAAGTCTAGAATGTAGGTCGACTAACACTGGATCAGTTTACCATCAATTGCTTGAATATCCTGAGGGAGAAAGAAGCATCAGTTTTCTATTTGCTATTGACCACCTAGGGGCCATTATGCCTTCAATATTTTGTAGTTTGTCAGACTTTTCTCCAAATTTGCACAAAAGAAGTATACTGGAATTTTCTTCCACATCTGAAAAGATAGTTTATTAGAATCTCAATTTCCTATTATACTGTAATTTTGTTTTTTAGATTTTATTTACTTTCTTTTATCTGAGGATTTTGTAGAAACTTCATTGAGACTGTACAGTACTAGTTTTGGAATAGTAATGTATATATCCTATTTTGGTACAAGGTAGCGGTACTGAAGTTAGTATGTGAAAGACAAAAAGAATTCAAAAAGCAGTACAAAGTGTGTAACAATAGGGAAATGTACTTACAGAGTCAATAGATACTTTAAGTGAAATTTTCTACATCCTAATTAATGTCTCTCACTGTATTTATTATGTTTGTATGCTACTTAAAACTGCTTTATGAAGCAAATATATCTATTAGATGAAAGCAGTAATAAATAATTTCTATGGTTTGAAAGTTGGCACATGTAATTTCATGTAAATTGATAAGGAACAGTTTATTGGTCAGTTGATGTGTAACAACTGACAAAAAGCTATGAAATGAAAAGATCTTTCAGTTTTGTATCTTTCAGTTTTTATTTATGGATTATATTTCTATGTACTGAAGTAGTTGAGTACTTTTAAAGTAATCCCAGGGATGAAGTATTATTATTTTTCAAATCTACCAGAACAAGAAGAAGCATAGTTTTCTGTAATCCACTCACTAACATCAAAAAAACCTAAATAGCCTTTCTTTGTGGTTTTCATGATGGTTCTTAGAGGAAGAAAGATTTCATTGTTTTAATGATCTTCAACAAAGGAACTAGATTCATGACTTAACTATACTCTTCTCAGAGTGCTCTACATATGTGATTTTAAAAGTTTATTATTTGTTTCATATATTGATTTTCCCTACAACTTTACTAAATATGTTTATATTTTTGGTGAAAATCTTTAGAGTTTTCTATACATAAGATAACACCATCAGCAAACATAGATAATTTTACTTTCTGTTTTTGATTTGCATTTTTTAAACTTAGCACTTCTAGCACTATATTTAATACAAGCAGTGTATTTATGTATTTTCTGAACCTTGAGAAGTTTGGTTCTATATTTTTATCTTTGAAAATGGTGTTAGCTATAGGCTCTTCATATTTTAGGTATATTACATTGAGATAATTCCAATCTATGTCTATTATGATGAGAAATTTTAATATTTTGAGTTTTGAAGGATTTGCATTTTGTCAGGTGCTCCCTCTGCACCAGTTGAGATGATTGTGTAACTTTATTCTTTTTTTCTGTTAATGTAGTGCTCCACATTAGCATACAAAAGAGTATGATCGAGTATGTATGTTTTTGATCATCACCTGTGAAATGATTGTTTCAGATAAACAGCGTAAATATTAGTCCTAAATCTCCCTCCTGAGCACCAAAGTCCACATGCGTGCCTCCACCCAGAAGGGAGCCAGGCGGTGAAAGGATACCTGCTGGCACGTGGGTGTTCTGCTTGCTGCCCGGGGACCGTGCTGAAAGCCCTGTGCTGCAGATAGTGCCACGTCCTTATTGTACAGGACAGGGAGCACACCGGCCATGCATTTTGACAGCTGGATCCAGTGTCTATGGGACTAGAGCACTTGTTGTGAATCACACACATGTAGCATCCATTCTACATTGACTGTATTAGAGAAAAATCAAAGTTAAGGGTCATTTTATGTTATCAACTCCCAATCGTTGTGCAACGAATAATATCATTTCTTTCTACTTCGTTGTATTTTCAGGAATGCTCGGCAGGGTCTCACTACTAGTTTGGACTTGTAGTGATCCACCTGTTCACGACCTTCCAAGAGCTGGGATTACAGGCACGCACCACCACACCTAGTCTCAATTGTCTCAGCGCACC
Organism: Ctenomys sociabilis; assembly: GCA_004027165.1. Lineage (NCBI taxonomy): Eukaryota > Metazoa > Chordata > Mammalia > Rodentia > Ctenomyidae > Ctenomys > Ctenomys sociabilis. The sequence goes on along the minus strand of PVKA01003272.1, from coordinate 28,550 downwards.
TTGGGGTGGGGCCAGCACGACAGGCCCTGGGATTGAATCCCCCAGCCTCTATATCTGCTTTCAGGTGCTTTAATCTGCTGAGTTATTTGGTCTGCCCAATAATACCATTTCTTACAAACTTACTTTCAATTCATAGTTTAGTCTGCATTAGTGAATAAAGAACATTTGCAGATGACCCACCCCTATAAATGCAGCACTTGGGAGGCTAAGGCAGGAGGATGACTACAAGTTTGAGGACAGCCTGGTTTACAAAGTGAGTTCAAGGTCAGCCTGTACTGCATAGCGAAACTCTGTCTCATAAGGACTATGTTTGTTTAAATAGAACTTTTATTGACACACTCTTTGCTCTGATAGTAATTGAGCTTATCAAAGCTTTAGAGAATTCATAGAGCTATATTACACCAAATAAAAGTTTATACAGACATATTATGAAATTCAAGGATAGATACAAATATATCATAGCTAGAAAATTTTAGATTTACAACATAAAAACTAACTCAAGATTCATCTCTTTTCACTTTTTTTTGTTAATAATGAAAAATAACTAGTATTTTTTAAAGTAAAAGTTTTAAGTTATTTATTCTTCCTCAGTGATTAAAACAATAGTTTTTTTTTTTTTTTTCATTTTATGTATTTGGTACATGGTCTCACTGTGCAGCTCAGACTCATGTTGATAATCCTGTTTTCAGCCTCCCCAGGGCTTGGATTACAGGCTTGGACCTCCACATCCAGACTCTGTTGCTGGCACAGCACTCTGGGGAGAGTCTGGCAAGGCAGGTGGGACTGGGGATGGAGACCTGGTGCCTGCACTTGCCAAAGCAGGCACTTAGTCTACTAAGCTATCCCGCTGGCCCAAAAGAATACTTTTTCAAGAATTTAAGGACTTTATATCCTATAAGTTTTTGATAATTAGATCATAGAAAAAAATATTTTTTGTTAGATGTATTATCTCACAAAAATATTATGTTTCTCTGTATTTGCTTTTTGCAGCATCTGTTACGTCAAGGTAATCAAGAAGCTTCTTGTGATTTCTTTTGTAGCTTGAGATGAAACTTGGAGCTAAATTATTTAAGCAAAATATATTTGGCAGACATCTTAATGGTACTCACTTTTTCTGAGGTACACACACTTGACTTAGGATGGCGTTTTTATGCATAAATTCCTGAAGAGTGCTACTGATAATGACACTAGAATTTTTTGTACTGATCAAATTATCATAATCAATGCAATGACTTTGTGGATAAAAGGAAAACAAGTTTGCTAATCCCTTCCTTTTACTTCAAGATATTTCATAATGAAGTTATCATATGCAAGATCTGAAACTAAATAAAATTAGTGCTTGCTAATTTCGGAAATATGCTTGTTACACCGTAAGTTTAGTACAAGGAAAAATGTGAATCATGTAAATGAAGTTCAAATTTGAGAATTTAGAAAGAAAATGATAGAAGGTCACAGTACAAGAAAAATAATTGTTTCCAAGGTAGCACTTGAATGAAGTTAAGGTCTATACCAACAGAATCCCTTTAATAAAAAGAAAATGCGCATTAAACCGTAACACCGCTCTAGGAGTTAGAAGAAAATACTAGACAATTCACAGTGTCATCTAAAGAAATTGTCAGCTTATTGAAAGAAAAAGAGATGTGAAGGATCTATAAAGTGTGAGTCTCTGATATAGACAGATACACAGCACCCCGGTAAAAGGCTGAAATACAGAATCTACATTTGAACCTGGAGAAGGAATAGGAGTTAGGAAAAAGTGAATGCATGATGATGGGGGATAGCATGTTTGCTAAAAGCAAGATGTTAGTGACAGTATAATAAACTCATCAAATGGAAAGGAGTTTATTTCATTTCAGGACACTGAGTGCAAGCCTTGTGTGGGAAGAGATGAGGACAGTAGGAAGAGTGTAACTAATTATGCAAAGTATGCCGAGGAATGTGCACTTCGTACCAAGAATAGCTGATTCTGACACCCGAAGGGCAACATGATTATATCTGTGATTCTGCAAAATCACTGCCTAAGAAAATTAGGCAAGAGAATAAAGTTTGCTTTAATAATTTAGGTTAATAACAATGATAAGGAATTAGAATGGCCCCAAATTTCTAAATGCATGCACTCAAATACTGGAGAAAAATAATTCCCCTTCCATCAAAACTGCAAGGGGAAATTATTCTCAACTTCCTGTGATGGATTAAGCTAAATTTTTACTTAGGAGTTAGATAAAAGTGTTTCAGAAAGAATAGCTTAAAAGTTTACTCTCCATGTATCAGGAAGCTCTTGTGAAAGGTCATCCAAAAATTAGGAATTTAAAGGAAGAGCGGAAGTGGGGAGAGGAGGTAGAGCAGGAGGAAAGGCGAAACCCACAGGTCCCGGGAAGGGTAGACACAACCCGTAAAGGAAGAGGTTTTGATTCTTAAGAGTTAGAAACAGGCCAGGGAGATGGCTCAGTACAGTAAGTGCTTCCCTGGCAAGCACAAGGGCCTGAGTTCAATCACCAGTTCCACAATAAAGACAAAAGAGTTAGAAAAAATATAAAAATGGCAGAAATGCAGTTCATACAGTTAATATATAAAGGTTCAGGACAGGATTTCTAAAGAAAAAAAAGCAGAGAGGATTCACCACATTGCATAGTTTTATGAGAGAGCTCTAACAAGATTCTGACATTCTCCTATGCAGCATCATGTGACAATAAATTAAAATCTAAGCTAAAGTTATAGAAATTAATAATTGCAGATAATTCACAAAAGGGAACATATGATCACTGTGTACAATGTAACTTAGCACTGAACATTATTTATGAGATAATTACACAATATTGAATACGAATTTAACAATACAATTAAATCTAAAATTGAGAAGAAAGATACCATCTTTCTGGAGGAAAATGAAAGTGATGGAAGAGAGTTTAATTATCCTTTTTCGAGTTCATAATGTAAGAATTTCTCTAAAATTAAGAAATCTAGTAGCATTTACTGTACAGCATTAAAGAAACAAGTGTTGAGTCAAGCACAGAAGAAAAGCTGGCTGTTGTGGATGGCAGAATTTACTGTTGACTGGCCATTGTGATATTTAGAAGCCAGCATCCGAAATTGTAGTTTAATTCAGAAAAAGAGGAAATTGGCCCAGTTGACTACACAAGATAGATAGGTAAAATGCACAACCGGGATATTCAGGCAGAAAAAATATGGTGCCAATTTTCAGTCTGAGATTAGTCCTAATAGATCTGGAGTGAGCTGAGTGTAATAAATAGAACTGAAGTCTAACTATAGGATAAGATGTGTCCTCCAGCACTCAATCAGGGATAAGGAACAATTTAGAGATCAGAGCATAGAGTGAACTAACAAGGAGTGTCTTAGAATCCAAGTGCCTTGAGACTCTAATAAAACATCATAGAACAAAGCCACAGATTTCTTAATTTTTTTTTTTCTTAAGGGAATAGATGCGAGCTGGCATGTGTGCAGGAAATTTGGCTCTGTGTGTGTGTGTGTGTGTGTGTGTGTGTGTGTGTGTGTAAAGGAGTCAAAGCCAGCTAAGGTATTTCTGTTCCTCTTGAATCTTATGACACGTGTACATGGTAGTGCAGTGCTTAGGGTAATGTTCAGGATTAAGATAGGTCAGGCACAGACCCTCCTTATGTGTACACAGAATGCTACACTGTCCAGCTGTCACCTCTCCTGTGGTGTCAGCTTTTCCATTTATCCTTGACTTGGGTTGGAAACTAGATTTCCTGGGTTTCTGGTCTTGACCATCTACCTGGACTTCAGTTGTGTGGAGAATCTGAGAAATCTAGAGAATGGCTGTTATTGTTGTTTAATTATTTTTACCAGAAGAACTCTTTGGTCTGATATTATTGAATGAAAAAGTGAAAGATTTAAAAGTGTGTGACTGAGGTTCTACTTATAGATCACATCTGTGACCTTTGGACATTTACAAAGAAATTTGTAAGTTTTTCATTGTTTCTTCTTGTCTTTGTTGCTTTCTCATTATTGGGACAAACTACCTGACAACCACAGGTAAAGGTAGAAAGGTATATTTTTAACTCATAGCTTGTGGAGGTTTCATTCCACAGCTCTTTCCAAGGCATGGCACAGGGGCATGACAGAGGAGATATGGTTCCTATCCTCACAAGCAGGAGGAAGCAGCATGGAGACTTCCTTCGACTCTCCCTTTGTATTTCATCCAGGCTGTAAGTTGGGTGATCAGTGGCACCGACCACTGAGGTGCATCTATACCTCTTCAGTAAGTGGAGAACCTCAACGCAGAACTGTGTGAAAACAATCAGTTGATTAATCAGGTTTCACTCCACAAGCCAGTCACTGCCCGAAGCCCTTCCTATGAGCGGACAGGGCTTTGCAGGGACAGGGGCCTTAAGCCATAACACTCATCTTCCCTTTCTGCCTTTCTGCATCCTTAGCTTACTCTCTGCCCTCCTCCTCTCTTTAGATTTTGTCAAAAAAAATCTGTGTGCTCCTATGAACTGACATAGCCAGAATATCTGTATGCATTCCTGATCTCAAGAAGACTTGTGTAAAAATGGCTAAATGACAGGCAAGTACCACAGAAAATAGAAAGACTTTTATGGCATTGCCAGTGACATGAGTGATGGTTCCTAAGAAGGAAGAGAGCATTTCACAGAGACAGCGACTTGGAACTTAGGAGTCTTTGGTAATGTTCTTGACACTAAGAAGGGAGAGAAAAACATCCAAGGCAACTGACAGCAAGGAAGAGAAGTGTGAAAATACATGTTACTTGAGAAGAGGATTTGCTAGATTTGTGGTATGAGAACACTGGGTGTTGGAATATGATTTGAAGAGATGTAATAGGTCAATCGATATTGTGAATGACCTCATTTGCCATGCAAAGTAGCTAGCATATCATCATGTAAATAATAAGGAGCTTGCAGGCTATTTCCCCAGAAGAATATTGGAGTTTAATTCTGTGTGCATCTTTTCTTTTCCATTGTCTGTCTTATTTCGCACTCTATGCACCAGGCTCAGGATCTGCCATCTTTAAATTTGGACTTTTAAATTGGCTGATGGAAGCATCAGCCCTCCCCCTTCCTTTCCCCACACCACTTGCATTTTAAGAAAATTGATTGTTTTATTATTTTTAAAATATTTTATTTATGTATTCATTTGGTACAGAGTCTCACTAAGCAGCTTGGACTTGGAGTGATCTTCCTGTCTCAGCCTCTCTTGTGCTGGGATTACAGATATGCACCACCATGCCCAGTTACAGGGATAGCATGCCATGTGGTAGTGGCAATCGAACTCAGGTCCTTGTGCTTGCCAGGCAGGCACTCAGAATGCTGAGCCTTCTGCCCAGCCAATATTGATCATTTTATACCCACATCTGTACTCATACCCTTTCCTGAAGTACTCATCTCTATTTGGTGCATCCAATCCCTTGCTTCCCACCCCCTCTAATTTATACCCATAATTTAAGTTAAATTTATTTAACTTAATTGTTCAGGGAAATAGCTGTCATGAATGATGTCCATGTTGCTAAATCATATTTTTGTCTTTTGTTTTTAACTGTGTGATGATGTTTAATGAAGCCACTAAATAAACCCAAGTGTTCACTTCTTTATTATTTTATTTTACTTTATTATCACATGTTTAGCACATAATGCTAACATTTATCTTAAGGAGCAGCTGATACATGACATAGCACACCTTGATGCTACCTCTCCTCTTCTTCTGCTCTGGTCACCTTTCTTCCATCTTTCCATCACTTTCTTTGTTGTACAGACACTGATTAGATCTCTTCACCATTCCTAGCAGCATGGAAAATAATGTAGTACAAGGTGGCCAAAAAGGAGGAAGGTGAGCTGGCATTTTCTTGAGGAACATGGCTGGGAACAGAATGACTGAGGGTGTCAGAGAAGAGCTTCAGTGTGCAGAGGCATAGCTCACACCATCCACATATTCCCTCAAGAACTTAGAATGGACTCTGCTGCATCGCTAATTCATTATTAGATAAAATTCCAATAATGCAGTGCTGCATAAGAAGCAGGAGTACTGTGCCTTATTAATGTGCCCAAGCTGATGGCCTTGTCAATGTTGTCCACAGCCAACAAGGCCCGTTCCAGGCCGCAGCCAAGAGAGGCCGTTCCTCTGTCATGGAGGCTTGCTGGGCCTTTGCTCAGACTGTTTTGATCTCTCTACCAACTTCATCTACGTCTGCAGGGCTGGATTTTAACATCTCACTTCACACATGCCTTCTGTAACTTGCTCTTGCCTCCAAAGGTTCTAATATATCTGTTATGAAAATATGGAAGAATCTTCTCTTCAGATATGCATATGAAGACCAGAGCTGAGAAAATATTTACAGTCCCAGAGACAGCCCTTTGTTTTTCTCATGTGTGAGATATCAAAATTTTAACATCACATAGGCTTTAGCGTTGGTTTTTGGAGGGAGACACAGAAATACTTTATTTCTCTGAGATATTAACCATGCATATCAAGACAAAAAATGATTCAGAGAATGACATTATTCATAAATAACTTAAGTTCAGCTGTCATACTGCTGTCAGTCTTAGTACCTGACAAGTAGAGAGAATATATGTGACATTTTAACTAAATTTTTTATTTTGGTTAATTTTTAATCAATGGGAAATGTGTATTATTGTCATTTGCCCCTGTTTTAATATACTTTTTCTAATTTTTTTCTGTCATGTAATTCAAAGTAATTTCATTTCATTGCATGGTTTCAATAATTTTAAGTCAGTTGTTTTGAATCTCATATTTTAATAATTAACTTCATATATATATATATATACTTGAAATTTATATTTTATTCTTAGTGTCCTTTAGATTTTCAAATAACCACTTATATATGTCTTGTGGGCATTCATTACCTTATTTATTAACTTATTCAATACATACCATATAAACTACCCTATTTTCAATAACAGCAGTGTAAGGGGCAGTGGATTAAAGAGCCTGCAAGCAGGTGGAGGGGCTGTGGGTTTGATCCCCAGGTCTGCGTTGCTGGCCCTACCTTCAGAGTACACAGAGAGGGCAACTGACCCTGGGCATGGTGGTGTGTGCCTGTAATCCCAGCTCTTGGAAGGCTGTAAACAGGAGAATCACTAAGAGTCTGATCTAGTAGTGAGATCCTGAACACCCTGTAGACCTTCCCCTAAAATACAAAGAAGAAAGAAAAACAACGTATTTCAGAATGAAAGCTATAGATAGATACTCAAAACAAAATATATGAATATAGAATTCATTGACTAAGCATTGTGAAATTTTATTTTGTTAAAATGTGCTAGAAATTGGAGCAGAAAACACGACAATAGAAACATAAAAATGTTTAATTATATTATTTTACCTTCACATTTCAGTAAAAACAGAATAAACTTATTTGTAGTAAAACCTCCAAAAATGTTTTACTGCTTATGTGTGTAGTCTTTGAGATAAATATCTTAACATATTATCCTTTACAATTAGCTCTGGATGTTCCCCTCACATACACGGCACACAGAAAAAAGTAAAAATACTGGAAGAAAGAAAAAGGATTGTCAGTATGATTTTTTTTTTAAATTTACTCTACAAATTTCCTATGACTTTCCTTTGGGAAGTCTGTAAAAGCCACCTTAAATATGAACTTTTATATTCGCTTAACCTGTGTTTTGGAAACAAAATACATATGTTAAACAGTAGCTTAAAATTAATTTTAAGTCTTTATTTCCAAGATAAATGATGATATTTTGGTGTATAATATTTCAAGTTTAAATCTTCATACTAGAATTCTGCTCAACAAAATTCCTGTTGATTGTGTTTTATATGGACCATTTTTCTACACTGTCTAGTGTTCCAATGTATCTCATTTATGCCATGAATATTCACATATTCCCCTCTCAGACCCTCATTATTATGCCTATTTTCCAAATTTTTATTCTGAATATATGTAAAGTCATCTTCGACTCTATCAGCTCTTTCTGCATTCTCAAAATGTTCGAAATTTTATATTATTTTTGGTTATATAATATTTGCCTTGATGATCTTTCCTCATGTTTGAAAAAAAAAACTTCCCACATTCCTTAAAATTTCACACACTTTGAAATGTCTTTTCTGTTTTCTTAATATATCAGTTATATTTAAAAGATAATTGTCTTCTCAATATCTGCACCCTCTGGCAAAATCAAAATGACAATAACACAAGACAGAATGGCTTTAATATAAATATTACTGGTGAAGAAAAATAATGTATTAAAATGTGAAAAGAATTAATGAGAGAAGTAGACTGAAATGTATTCTGTTGCATACAAAAATACATGTAAATTTCAGTATTGGATGTAAAATCATAGTTCATACACACTTTGTGCTATTAGCCTGAATTTCCAATCAATCCTTGAAAGAATGGTGAAAGCTACTATTAAGAAATACTGCAGGAGCATCCCTGACAAATAAGAATCTAAAACTGATGCCAAAATCTGTCAGCCACTAAACTATGATTAAACATATTAGGTCAAGCACTGTTTTATTAGCCATATTACAAGGGATATGACATATTGAAAATCTTTAAAGCTGGTTTCCTGTCAGTAGTGAAAAATGTTATGTTAACATGAAATCAACCTCCTCATTCCAAGTGTTATTTATCACATAGAGTAGATTGAAGTTGGTGACCAGATGACCAGTAAAGTAGATTGATTTCGACAGAAAATAGCAAGGATAAAAAGTGAATCAGACAAGAAAGTGGATTGGCACTTAGGCTAAAGCTTGTTTCACAAAGCTGGAAATTTTATCTCTGTATGGGGAATGGAATGTGAAAGGCCATGTAAATATTGCCACAAAATATTGTGTAGATGATCAGTTTACAAAGCGATGAAACTACAGGTTAATTAAACCTCTAAGGTTCCCATATCCCAGATACTAGCCGAAGGCACTAGCATCTTCTCCACAAGCCTTGGTGCATCCAGGATGCTGTACAAAGCGTGGCTCCTCTTCTTTTAGAAAAGTTGGGAGAGACTCCTCATGGACCTATCTGATCAGATAGGTGGCTGTGCCTAATTGGTTTGTGTAAGTGGACAAACGTCGGGGTCATTTATAATTATCAGGGACAACCTTCAGACATAGTTTATTACTACTCACACAAATTCTTGGGATATAACTCTACTGTGTATTTCCCATGTGATTACTTAAACCTCAGAGCTTTGGCTTGACTCCTTTAAACTCAATTTCACAGCTATCATTTTCTTTCTTCTATTTGGGAATACACAATGTTGCAGCCTTAAACTCATTCCACTTTCACACTGATGCTCTTTTGTCTTACAAGTAATAGGAGAAATAGAATGTGTTTTCTATCTAAGACTGATCTTTAAATGTGTGCACTCTTTCGCTCTGAAAAATCTCTCCACTCCTCATTCTGTGCACTATATATTCATTTAAGTGTTTTTCCTTTTCACAAGATACTTCAGATATCCATTTTCTTTAAAGATGCACATACTTCTTAAATTTTCAGAACTTACTAAACAATAAAAAGCAAAATCAGTCCTTTCCCTGTGTGTACTTTGCTTATGCCGAATTAACTCTCCTCTCCAGAACTTCTTGAGAGTTCTCATGTCTGTGTAGTTCAAGTTTCAGCCCCTGTCCATCTGTCACTAACCCTCATCCTACTGAAAATTCCTCCAAGTAACCATTTTCAAAAAGCTGTGCATAACTTGGGCCTCAGTAAATGCTGGGTATTTTGCCCATCCAGAGTATTTTGTTTCCAAATAACAAACCTAACTATTGCTTTGATATTGCTTCTCTCTTGCTACATATCTTTTACATTCATTGGTTGTAAATAACATACATAACTAGAAACAGTTCATAGTCCTTATACATCTTATCTGGTCTACTGAAACAATCTCTTGTTTGTATTTCCACATTTTTATCATCTTATGCAACATTTTTTATACTCTAAAGAATGTGTTATAAGTACATGATATTATACACCTGCACAAAACAGTTCAATTTAATAGGGCCAGCTACATAGCTTAGTGAACTAAGCACATCCTTAGGCAAATGTAGGGAGTGAGGTTCCACCCCCAGGCATCACGTGCTCCACCAGCCCCAGCCCCAGTGTGCTGAGATTGCAATCAAGATTGGGCAGGGAGGCATACTCCTGTAATCCTAGCACTTGGGAGGTTGAAATCAGGAGGATCACTATGAGTTTGAGCTGCATAGCATGACCCTGTGCAAAATGTATTAAACAAACACCTGAAAAATCTTGCATCTGTACTGAACATTTGTAGGCTTATTCTCTGGTCTTACTGGATAGTGAGTATGGCCTACTGTCTATATTCATACTATACACATGGTACTATAATTTATAGGAAATCTAAGGATGATGTATAGAATATGAGAGGATCTTCCAAGGTTAATGCAAATACTGTTTCACTTTTATTTAAAGAACTTGAGCATCTGCAGATTTTGGTATCCACAGGAGGTCTAAGAACCAATCTCTTGTGAAATGATCAGACATATTTTTAGTAGTTTCAATAAGAATTTTCATGTGAGACTATTAAATTTACATTTCATCTTTAAGTGGAGTGTGTGCTTCTTTACCTAACAAAACACACAAGGAAATAGAGCACTGGAAAAAAATCGAAGTTTTAATCTCTTTCTAGCAGACAAGAAACCATTAAAAATGTAAACTATGATCTTTGCCCCAAAATTCCCTTACACTATCAATTGTTATGGACATAATTTATCAAAAATGTAGAGGAAAATCACTTGTTGAGTGTTCTAGTTGAGTCTGTTGGACAGGTCCAAAGGTCCATGGTAGAAGCTAGAAAGTCTATGCCAGTGGGATAAAGGATCTGTGCTAGCAGGCTGAGGTGTCCGCACTGGCATCAAGCAGTAATGCTCAAATTAAGAAGCAGAGGACTGGCCCAGTACCTCAGAGACTAAAGCACCTTCTTAGGCAGAATACAGCGACCTAGGTTTGATCCTCAGCATGCCTTGTCAGCTGCACCCCCAGGGAGCACTGAGGGAGCCACTGAGACTGGGCATGGTGGTGCGGAGCTGTAATCCCAGGACTTGAAAGGCTGAAAACAGGAGAATCAGTATGAGTCTGATCTATGAAGTGAGACCCTGTAGACCCTGTCCTAAATACAAGAAAGAAAAAGTAAAAGGAGAGTTCCCATGAAAATAGTATAGCCATCCTCAGTGACAAGGAGGTCCTGAGCTCCCCTGAGGATGACAACACCTAAGTTCACATCAGGAAAATCAATATGGCAAGCTCCTGAGAAGAATCAACCATGCTAGGGGAACCAATATCCCCCTAATAGAACCTATTCTTCTTCTCTGGTTTATTTTATTTCATTGACAACCATCCCCAGCTTGGCCTCCACATCCAGTGCCACACTGATTCAGTTCAGCTGGATGTTATAAGTTGACCAGTTGTTAGTTCAGAGCAAAAACTCTGATAATGTTTGTGCACTTAAGCTTCTTAGTCTGTAATATTTTATTAGGTGTGTGTGTGTGTGTGTGTGTGTGTGTGTGTGTGTGTGCATGCACATTTGTAAAGGGAATCATTTCTTAAGTGATGAAATTTTTAAGTCTGGTAGTATGGATGCCTATGTGTTTACATATAAATATCACTTCATAATTAAGTCTCAAAAGAGTGCGCTGAAGTTTGAGACATTCAGATTTGCTATAATAAAAAAAATGACTCTGTATGTAGGGAATCAGAATGTCAAGCAAGTTGATATGAATTACAATTGAATTGTTCAAAAATAAAACATTTTTTTTATTTTCACACAATTGTTAGCACATATTTTTCAATACTATCATTTTAGACTCATAGTTATTCTTTGGCAAAGGAATTTTTATTTATTTTATTTACTTATACATTTATTGATTTACTGATTGACACCAGGAAGTGAACTCAGGGCTTTGCTTTGCTGCTTAGCTGTAGCCCCAGTCCTGGTGAAGAAATGTTAACTGCCACAGCTGACAGAAGCATAAACTTATGTGTTTCATAAAAATATAAAAATAGCCAGAGTTGATTAACTCTAAGAATCAAATTTCATACTATTAAAATGTGAGCAGTTGCATTAAGCATTAAGAATTTATGGTGTATAATTTGGAAACAAAAGGTCTGCACAAGATTTTGCTGTGGGGTTTGGCCTCCAGCTGGACTCATGGAGCTTTTTGTGCTAGGCTCTAGGTCTTCAGCTAGATTCATGTAGGACATTACCATGGGGTCCAGGCCCTCAGCTGGATTCTTTTTGTATCTGTCTATTTGAGTGATTCCTATAAAACAATCCCATAAATTATATGTCCTCTATTGCTTTTCTTGCAAACCTTGACTCTAACATTTGTATGTTAACCCACCTGCTTGAGGGGGGGGCAATCCCCTACCAGGTGTTGTGGCACAGAGAATAAAAACAAGTCACAAAATGTGGTGCAGTGAGATTGTATCTGGTGATATGATCAAAACCATATCACTAGCTATCGGGATTCAGCTGTGACCCTTTGAACAATTGTAGTGGGATGGCCAGTCGTTCAAAGGGTACAAAAAAGCCTCAAGGCAGCCCAGGTATTGATTATTGATTGGGTCAGTGTAAAGGACAGTGGAGAAAGGCCATGAGGGTTTCTGAGAACAGTAATCCTGACTTTGCTACAGTACTAAGAACAAGGCATTCTTGCCTGAATGAGACACAGGGCCACAAGGAAGCTGGTCTGCCTTCCATGCTCAGCAGGTGCTCTCCTGCCCTGTGAGTTCTGTGTCATCACTAGCTATAGGGATTCAGCTGAGACCCAAAGAAAACTGGGAGCTTTCACATTCCAATCTGGCTAAAACAGCAGGAAAAGGACAGCCTCAGACATCCCCTAGGCTTGATTTATAATTTGTGGTCCAGGACAGCTATAGAGGGTAGAAAGTTCAAGGGCAGTGAGGCAGCAACTGTGAGGCTCTGGTAAGAGACTTTCTCTGGCTCAGGGATGGTGACTTGTCTCTCAGACATCATATAGTAGAAGGAGAGAAAAGAAAACTGTATCTTTTTTATAAAGCCTCTGACTTAAGAGGCCCCCACCATCATAACTGAATGTTGAATGGAACCGTAATGACCTCCCAATGTCCAGCTTCCAAATAACATGGCTACAAACTTGAGAGATTTAATCAATGAATTTGGACTGGCACACACACTAACACATCACTGTGCACACACATACAAACATACAAACACACACACATATGTTATGTTAATTTTGAAAAAAGGTAGATCATCTTCATTTCTTTTCCAAACATCTCTAATTTAAAATTAAATTTGTCTCTTCTGGTAAATTGGTAAGAGAAAAATTAATATTTCAGACTTTCATTTCTTTAAAGTTTTAGAAGAGCTATTTTTGGAAACCTGAGTTTCAAAAATATTTTTTGATACCTTCTAGGATGTATGTTTGTTGGAATGAATCTTTATGCTACAGAATTTGAGCTGTTTCTTAGTTTCTTTCACATAAAATCAAGCTCTGTGTGTGTGTGTGTGTGTGTGTTTTGTGATCTTCTTTACTTTAAATGCAATGAATTTTATTTCTATTTATTTTTTTTTTATGTATTTGGTATGGGGTCTCACTATACAGCTCGGACTCATAGTGATCCTCCTGTTTTCAGCTTCCCAGGGCTGGGATTGCACGTGTACGCCACCACACCTGGTCCCGGTGGCTGGTTCAGCATGCCCAGTCCCTGTGCTTGCCTAAGCAGGCACTTAGTCCACTAAGCTATCTCACAAGCCCTTGTAGTGACTTTCAGATTACTTCAATTTTTTTGATTGCACCATTTTTTCATGTGGAGAGATTCTAAGAGACCTCTGCTTATTTCCCTCAAGATAAAGAGTGACTAGCTGTGATAGATTGGGGTTTTGTAAGGGGTACATTAAATTATAGGGCACAAGTTTTATTGAATTATTCTATAATAGTCACCCAAATAATAATACACAAAGTGAGTGCAGGAAATCTGTTCACAAACTGTCAACCAAAGAATGCAGCTGAGGACATGGATCCCAAGATAATGTCCTACGGGGTTGCAGCTTAAGACCTGGAACTCACACAATGCCTGCCAGGAGTTCAGCTGGAGACCTGGAGCATGGCACAATGTCTCATGCATCTGTTTCATGGGTCTGCACTGAGAATGACTCATAGTCAGGGGTGGAAGCTAGAAAATCTGCTCCAGTGGGATGAAGTATCTGTTCTAGCACTGATGGGGCAAAAGAGACTCCAGTTAAAGGAGTCACTAAAGTTAAACTCACTCCCTCACCCCTTTCCACGTAGATAACCAAAAACCCACTTAGAGCAAAACCAGGGTCATAGAATAGTGGCACACAGCACAACTTGGGGAATAGGGCAAACATTAAACCACAGTGCCCCATGATGAGCAGATGGTCAAAACGGTCTGAGAACTGTAAACTTTGTGGCAATTCTGTGACATTCTTGTAGCATCCCTGAAAATGAGGTAATGTGGTTTCTCTGGAAACCTAAAAAGTATATAATCTGGAAATGAAGTTCAGGCTGGTACAACAATTTTGGGAGTCCTGCCAAAGGCAGGGCATTCACTGGTTTCAAGCTTGCAGAAAGGCTTCCTTGTTCCTTCACACTCAGTCTCTTCAGTGGTTCATCTTCACTTACTGTCATATTTTGTTATAGCATGTTGAGGAATATGCTATGCAATTAGGAAGAAAGGTCAAGCGAAAAACCAGGACTCTCCCCCCAAATTACGACAGCCATCCTCAGTGGCAGTGAAGCCCTGAGCTCCTCCGATGACAGAATCCAGGCTCCTATCAGGAAAGCCATCAAGTAAAGCTTCTCTAAGAGACTGAGTAGTGCATTGTTTTCCCCTCCCAATCCAGGAAGTAATGCTCAAAGTTAGGGTCCAGCTACCGTGAAGTGAACCGTAGCTGCTCTTACCGATAAGGTCTCAAGCTCCTTCGACAGTGAGAGCAGCCAAATCCATCAGAAAAGCTGCCATGACAAGCTCCTCCCAGAGATCCAAGAGAACCGACAGCTCCCAACAGCTTCCGTACCAGCCTCTGACAACTTCGCAAAGCTGGTCTTCTCTAGTTCCGCCCCTCATGCTGCTGGGAACAATGCTCAGGTGGGCCTCGGCACCGAGCACCTGCACCGAGCACCTGCACCCGGTTCAGGTCAGCTGGGTGTAACAAGCTGACCTCCAGTTATCACTCTTCCACACCTGGGTTCCAGAAGAAATTGAGAAGGTAGTTGTTCTATCATGGAGCAAGATTACTTTTGCGTCTGTGCTCTAGGTCTTTCTTAGCTCTTTACTGGAGTGTGCCGTGCAGGCGGCGGCAGGGTACACCTGC
This sequence comes from Ctenomys sociabilis, assembly GCA_004027165.1. NCBI lineage: Eukaryota > Metazoa > Chordata > Mammalia > Rodentia > Ctenomyidae > Ctenomys > Ctenomys sociabilis. Next base: position 13,242 of record PVKA01003272.1, on the reverse strand, counting down.
TGCAGTCAGTGTGCAGCTGCCTCAGGAGGGTGACACATGAGGGAGTGTGAGCACGTCCAGTCCACATTACACAGTCAGACCTCATCTCACCTCCCTTGAAAAAATGTCCCATAAAAATATAATCACAGAGAAGTTACTTCCCTTGAATTTTTTCCCCTATTAAATATTTGCTTCCCTTCTTAAAGGAGTTTACACTTTGCTTCCAAGTGGCTTTATAAATGAAATGTGATTAAAAGGCTCATCGCAGCCCTGAAGTCAGAGCCCCTCGCTGATGCCATGCAGTGGGAGTGAGGAGCTGCTGTACTGTATGGCCATTGCTTCCTGTGCTTTGTCAGGATCCACTGGAAACCACAAACATTTTGGCTGTGGGATTGATCTCTCTAAGCAGTTTTCGGATGGCTGCTGCTCAGTGAAGTTGGACTCTCCTCATCACAGAGTGGGTCACGTGGGGATCAGCGGGCTTGTTAAGGCTCAAAGAGAGGTGACAGCTGCCAAACTTGCTAAGCAGAGATTTCATTTTCATTACTGGTAGGTGAGCTGCTCCCCGGGTCTCTTATTAAGGTCAGTTTGATTCAATAGCCTATAACCTCTGCGATGATAGTCTGCTTTCTTTCTTTCTTTCTCTCGTTTTTCATTTCCTTTTTTCTTATTACTATTATCTGTTAACCAGGTGGGTGCCATGAGCTCACATTACTGACTGTAGATATAAGATCTAATTTCTGTTTTCCCTGTATATCTAAACATAGTTTAAAATTAAAACTATGGGACTAATAATCATATCTGGTCTTCTGGAGTATAGATAATGTGTTATCATATATTATAATTCTTATTAATTTGGTTATATTAAATGAGTAAGATTATGAATGTTTTCTGTAACAACTTTATTTCCCCTGATAATGGAGTATATGATGTCAAAATAGCCATATAAGACTGGGCTTAGTCGTGCGTGCCTGTAATCCCAGCGCTTGGGAGGCTAAAAGCAGGAGGATCACTGCAAGTCCTATCTGTGAGTGGGGGCACTATAGGCCATGTACTACATACATTAAAAGAAATAACAAGATTTCCACAATCAGAAGGCATGGAAGAGAATGTCTTACACCAACATATGCTCCTTTTTTGTGATTACGCTTTATTAAGAAGGAAGAGAAAGCTCAGAGTTATGAAAATCATGATCTGAAGAGCTGAAATAAGAAAACATGTAGAGATTAGGACAGAGCTAAATGCAGAGGGTCTGTTATGGTGATTCTCATTATGTAAAAATGCCATTCAATTTCTTTCTGACTTTTTTCAGAAGAGATTCAGCTTTCCAATGGGTGCAAGAATTCCATTCAGGAAAGGAAGATTCTTTGAAAAGACAGAAAGAACCAATAACAATATTATTTGTTTTGTCACATAAAACAAAGTACTTCCTAATTTTGTGATATTGTTAATTATCTGCAGAAATGGAATCATGTGTTCTTCTTTCCAATCAGCCAAAAATATCCCGAATTTGAAAAAAAACACATTAAATTCATACTGCATTTTAACATCTTTTACAGTATCAATAATCTGAAATTAAATTTGTTCTGAGTTATGGAGAGAACTTCTAGTACTCTTACATTAGTTCTATTTTCTACATTTGTTCGCTGAGCAGTTAGAAGTAATAAATTGTGGAGGTGGAAGCTAACTTTTGTTCATTTCAGGTTTTTTCATAGTACATGTGTGCTTTGGACTCAGAAGGAAAGAGTTGTATACATACACAGGTATTAATTAGACTTTTCATATAGAGAATATGAATTTTATGGTCAGGAGGACATATCTTAGAGTTATGACAATATTGGCTATAAATAGATCATCAGCTCATTCTAATCTTGGGAGTACTGTGATGAAGATGCTATAAAATAATTATACTAATTCTCAATTTTAGCCACCAGCCAGTTATTGTTCTGAGTTTAAAGAGTTTCTTCAAGCTTCTAATTCATTCCAAATATAATAGTTTTCAAATGTGAATGATTAGGTGATTATTACAGATAAAATGTACTTTAATACATTGGATTGTTTAAATTGAAATGCTTATCCATCCTGGGTTTTCTTTATGGGAATAAAATTCTCATAACAAAATAATAGGGTAAAAAAGGTAGCATATTGCATATTATTGTCCTTAGTGTATTTACTTGAAGTATAAGATATGAGCATAAAAATTATCCAAATGATATTGCCATGAACCTTGTTATAGAGGGTTAATAGTAGCATAACTAAATTGCTTGTTTTTTTTTTTCTTTCCCTTCCTCCCTTTTTCTTTTACCCCATATTAGTTACTTTTCTTTTTTTGAATTGATTTCTTTTTTATGTATTTACTACAGGATCTACATTGTCTCACTACACAGATTAGACTCCTAGTGATCTGCCTGTTTACAGACTCCCAAAGCACTGGGATTACAGGCGTGAACCACCATGCTCAGTCTCAAATGCCATCTTAGTGCTCTCCAAGGGTGGGACCCTTTCTTTCGTTATATTTTTTAAATATTTTATTTTTCTTTGTATGTTACAGATGGGTCAACAGGATGTTCAGGGTCTCACTACTCGATTGGACTTGGAGTCATCCTCAAGTTTACAGCCTCCCAAGACCTAGGATTATAGGCACACACCACCAATCCAGTCTCATTTGCTGTCTCAGGGTGGCCCAGGGGCAAGGCCAGCACAGCAGGCCTGGGGATCAAACCCTAGCCCCAGGGCCTGCTTGTAGATACTTTAATCCACTGACCTATTTGGCCAGCCTGCTCTTTCTTTCTCTTTCTTTGTTCTTTTATTTATTTATTTATTTTTAACAATTCCTTCACATTTTACAGTATCTATTTTGCTCTTATTTATGGGTTCAGTTTCTCACACCAAGGTGACAATATAATGTTTATGCATGCAGGTCTGATTTATTTCACTTATGAATATGGTATCAACTATGGTACAGTTACTTTATGTAACTATAATGTCTAAATCTTATCATTCTTTATGGCTTCCTACTGTTGCAGTACATGAAAAGATCAAATCTTTTTTATCCATTCCTCAGTTGGTGGGAATTTGGGTGGCTTTCAAGATTTTACTGTTAGAAATCATGCTGCTGCAAACATGGGTGCACAGGAATTGCTGTGGTACAATACCTTTACATCTCCTGGGAAGTTACCCACAGGGTAGTAGCTGGTTGGAAAGGGACCGCCACTCCACTCCTAGGTTCTGAAGAGTCTTCACATTAACTTCCACAATGGTGTTGTATCAGTCTACCTCCCACCAACAATAGGGAAGGTTCCTTTTTGCCCAACCACCATTAGCCCTTCTTTTTGGTTGATTTCTTGATGATAACCATAACTTTCTGGAGTGAGATGGAACCTCAGTGTTGTTCAATTTACATTCTCAAAAGACCAATGACCAATAATGTTGAATATTTCAAATAGGCAACCTAATGTTTCACCTTAAGATTCTAGATAAAAAACAAATAAAACCCAAAGCACCTATAAGAGAGGAAATTATGAAGATCAGAGAAGAAATTAATGGATGTGAGACTAGGAAAACTATAAAAAGAATGAATGGAAGAGCTGCTTCTTTGAAAGATTAAATAAAATGGACAAGCCCCTTGCTAACCTGATGTACAAAAAGGAAAGAGAAGACTCAGATTTAAGGAATTAGGAATGAAAAGCACCTTAAGTGCCTGCCTGATAAAGCAAGGTCCTGAGTTTGATTCTGATACTACATGACAATAAAAAAGAATGAAAAGGGGGAAATCACATTGCAGAAATCTGGAAGATCAATGCCTAATTTGAGGACTTGTGTTTTAAAGATGGAAAACACAAAAGTGGGCAGATTCTTAGAGACTTTGAATAGCTGTGGGGACCCCTGCAGCATGCTTCCAGTCTTCAGTGAGGTGTTGGGGGACATGGCAAGAGCGAAAGAAAGAGCAAGAGACAAATGGTAGAATATTTTTGAGACACCCTGTGATAGTGAAAAGTAAGCAGAGTGGCAACTTTATTATAGTATTCATAGTTTTCAAGGCTCTATAAACCATTTCTACAATCTTATAACCCTTTCCAGTACATTTAAAAACAGTTATAATGTTCTAAACCATTTTCTAAACTCATAAACCTACATAATTTTAATAACATAAGTGTACTCTATGATACTGTAAAATCCTGAAATACAGGACAAAGTCAGCAATAAATAATTGAAATCAGTATTTTTGGAAAACCCACAAAACAGTGAGTCCATGAAAGTCAAATCATGAAACACTGAGGGACTACTATATAGTGAAGATTCAGGATGACCAGTTGCTCAGCAGGACCGAAAGGCAAAGAGGCAGGGAGACTTAGAACTTACTGATTGGAAAGGGAATTATCAGATGACTCAGAGGGTGAAAGTGGTCATATGCTAAGAAAGGTTTTGCTCTGCAGTGTCTTTTATCCTACTGATTCTGGTCTTAGTTTTAATTGATGGGAGAGAATGACCCACCTTTAAAGAGATTGTAGAAAATCTCAAAAGAGTACTAACAATCCCAAGACTCATTTGGAAATGTGAAAAATTAGCCATTGTGAATTTGTAGCTTCCAATAAATAACCAGTCTGGGTTTTCACTGAATGAAAAGAAAAAAATACTACTATCTTGGCCTCATTAAATATTATGTTTTTCAAAAAGTGGGATGCAAGTACAAGGACAATTGTACTTTATTGTAAAGCCTGTGTGGCATTCCTGCCCTTCCGAAATCATGATGATTCTTTGTATAGATAATTAATTGATGTGAATATGACTTTCTAAGTAAGCATAAGAAGTTTTCCAGAGAACAAGCATGAGTTATTTCCTTGAATTTTAGAGATTCTCATCAGACTTTTCATAGGTAACATTATAGCAACAACTAGCATATTTATGAAAAAGTCAGCGATGGCCAGCTACGCACAGATATCTAGAGTCATATTTTTATTTCCTTTGACTTTTTTCAGAAACTATATTTTTTTCTTGGCTTTGGATCTTGTACAGCATAAGTAATTTGCTAAATAGTCATGTATTCCCTAATATATTCTGAGTCTGAGACTGTTATTTTGGGCATTCTCACCGTTATCCACTAATTAGTTCTTTTTGAGAATGCAGAAAATTTCTCAGGGATAATTTCTCAAATGATCATTTGGCCAAGGAAATAGCTCAGTAAAATAAGCATTTGCCTGGCAAGAGCAAGGTCCTGAGTTCAATCGCTGGTACCACCATAAATAAATAAATAAATAAGCATTTGAATTAGCATTGTAAAATGGTGACCTAAACAGTAAGATCTGATTTTAACCTATCTGTGAAAACAGAATCTACAGGCAAAAAGAAATCCTAAAAATCTAAAATTACACAGTTAATAAGTAAATTTTAATAAAAACATAATAAAATTCTCTTAGATTCCAAAACCCTCATGAGAGTAATGAAGATAAATAGTCAGCTTAGAAATAATTTTTTTCCTTTCTATTGAAAGTAACGTATATTTATATATTTTTGGTAAAAATGACCAAAGTAAATTTGTTTTATTTAAGAATATTATTTCTTGCATGGAGTTTGTCTTTGATTTGGAGTGTAAGTGTACACTGAGGTAAATATAAGCATGAATAGATAAATCCGTACACATTATGACAGAAATTTTAAAATATTTACAACTCAGAAAATGGAAAAATAATGTCAGTCATATGATGTTGGCTTATATATAAAAATCTGAAAATTTTGGATTTTCTAAATTAGAAAACCAAATAATAAAAATAAAATCCTCAATTGTTGGGATAAGTGTTCGAATAGAACACACAGAAAATATTAATGAAATGAAAAAGAGAACAGTAGAAATCATACACAAGAGAAAGTATAAGAGCAAAAAATGACACAACATAAGAAACAGATGCAGCTACTGCAAGAATCATCAAAGTCTTAGGAAGACAGAAGGAAAAGGAGAGGGCTGAAAATGTGTCAAATAATAATTTCTTTAAACTTCCCAGGTTAACAAAAGACATAAACATTCAGACTCAAGAATTTACATAAACCAAAACACTCTGAAAAAAAAAAGTGTATTTCCAAACCAGGCTTTTTTTTTAACCAAAGAATGCTACTGGGAATGTAGGGGAAATACATTTTTTTTTTCCAAAAAAGTCTAAGAAGCTCTCTCTCTTAGTCTCTGTCTCTGTCTCTGTCTGCCTGTCTGTCTCTCTCTGTGCCTCTCTCTGTATAGATAGATAGTTAATTTGTGTTGTATAGACAGCATTATTGTGATAGCAAAATCTGAAGAGTGCAAAGAAAAATAAAATTAATAATCCATATCTTCGTTACATGTCATGAAATGTGCAGTTTATCCCAGGAACATAGCACTGATATATTATTAAAATTTTTTAAATACAATGTTCTGGTTAATAGGCTAAGGGAAAAAAAAATCACACCTTATACCAATAGGAAATTTGACTTTAGTTTGTAGCAAAAGGTACAGGAAAAGTAGGAAGAGAAGAGGAATTTTTCAACTTTATGAAGGACTTCAGAATAAAGGAAAATTGGTTCTCTTTTCCTGAAATAGCTTGCAAGAAGTGTTTAAAATATTTGCATTTTATCAATGTTATGTAATTTTATTGTTAGATATTTTGGAACCATTGGCAGATAAAGAAGAATTGCAACTGTTTAGAACTGTAATCAGGCCAATGGAAATAAGAAATATAGTAAGTTTGTAGTTCGTGGCTCCACTTGGTGTGTGTCGGAATGATTGAAGTGCCGAAAAATGATTGCAGCTTTTGCCTCCTTGAAGTCACAGTCAGCCGACTGAACTGCTTGATATTTATAGAGAACTGTACTCTTTGTCCCATGTTTCTTTCATGAATTTTAATAGCTTTCCCTGGCTTTGCTTTTAGCACTTCTTCAATATTAAAAGATGAATATCCTGAATGCAAATCATTAAACTTTCCATTAATGTTTAAAAAGCAGGACATTTTATTTGGAACTTGTGAAGATAGTTTTGAAGGTATTATGACAAAAGAAAACTTAAAGCAACACATTAATAAGCAGATTTGCTTTGCTAATAAGCTGCCTTCAATGTAAATTGGGGTTTTGAAATCCATTCCACTTGGTGACTGATGAAGTCTGGAAGCTGGGGAGGCAGAGGGAGAGGCGCCTCTGAAGGCTCAGCTTCCCAGGGTGCTCACCGCTACAATCGATGCCCTACACTATCTCTGCCCATAATTCGGGCAAACATATCTATTGTAATTGAAAAATGAATAATGGAAATAAGCTCATGCATTTAATAAATTTAATCTTGGGATAAAAGGAGAACATTAATGTATTTGTTAATATCATGCAAAGTCTCCTCACATCCTCATTTCTACAGTGACAGTGCAATGGATAAGCCTCACCCCGGGAAATCACCATTAGAATCATGCTATTGCCCCTGCCAGGTAAGAATGGGAAGTAGGTTTCATCTGCAATACAATTTCTGGACTATAAAAGCACAATGCTATGAATTTTATGGTTTTATGATTAAATGGCCACCATATAATCAATAATGAATGAAGGTAAATATATTTTTATTTTCCTAATAAGGTTTTTTTCACCTCTATCTCATATCGTCTTCCTGCTATCTGGACCAGAGAAAAACCATTGGTATGAACTCCATGATAGTAGACCATATTTATTAAATCTAACATATCATTCAGAGCTTTCAATCTATCTCCTTTACTTAAAATAGCATTTCAGGGATCCACTACTGTTATGTATGTTTATCATCCTTTCTTTTAAATTATTGGGCCATGTATGAAGATCTAATGATTTGGTTACATTCATGAAGATGAACAATGAGATTGTTTCTGGTCTTATGTGGGCAAATTGTTCCAGTTATCTCAAGCAAGTACAGAACCAACATCACAAAATACATATAAGCTTAACTTAGAAGAAGTGACAGGTAAGATCCAAAGGAATATACCACTATACAGTGCTTTTCCCAACAAAAATGTTTATTCCTCTACATACGAATAATGCTAATAGCTACTCATATGCATTTTTGGGTGACATTTTTTCTCAATAACTTATTGATTTTGTTTGTTTTTGTTCATACTAATGATATTTGATATTCTTTGTTATTGTTAGATCTCTTAGATTTATAAATAGTCTTGTTTAAAAGATACTGAAGTGTCCAAGTCATTAAACCAGAACATTTATTAATTTACTTTTTTTTTCTTTAATCTCCTTAGTACTGCTTTGTAATTATAAGATATTAAACAAGTGGATATTAGACATGGTTTATTAAATTTACTCTTAATAGTCATAGAATATTTTATGTTGCTAATAGCATAATATTATGGACTGGCTGGATTTAAAGAAGCAGTCTGGGTTCACAGTTCTTGTCCTCTCTCAGATGTATGTTTTACGAATATTTTTATGAGCCGCCTTTCATTCTTTGATAACATCATTCACAGTGCTAAATTCTTTACTTGTAATAGTCTTGCTTATTAACTTTTCTTCCATAGATCATACTTTTGATAATGTAATTAAAAGACCATAGCTCAACCCTAGATTTCCCTGTACATTAAATTCTAGGCATCTTATTTTGCAGCATTACATTTATTCTTATATCTATGCCTGGAACTAAATTAATTTTTAAAAGGTATAGTGCATATGCTTATATCTGTGGTTTCATAGACCAAAATTCATTTGTTCTTCTGTTTTTGCCCTGGTCAAAGATCATTTAGCCAAATGGAAGTGTAAGAAACTACTTTTGACCATGTTGTTTTAAAACATTAAATACAAAGCATATACCCACTGAAAGATATACCTATGTAGTTTCTTCTCAACACTAACTATAGTCATCCCTTCTGGAATCAATGTAAATTTCCATCACAGGTAGATAAAAGAACCATAACACTTTTATGTCATGAAATCCTGTTATGAGGAGACCTTATAAAGAAATGAGAGCATAAATATTACAACCATAATGAATAATTTTATAAGTATAACAGGAGAGAAATAGCTCTGCAAATATAATAATATATAATTGTATTACTTTTTTGGTCTTTATTCTGTGAAGTTTTACAAGCCCATACTTGGCTTAATACTCTACTTGTCTTGAAATTCTTTTTGGTATATTTTTTGTTTTATCTCTTTGACTTTTGAAGTATGGCTCTATCAATTTCAGTTTACCTTGGGACCCATGATTTATTTATACCCAGAAGTGAATTCTGGCTCTAGTTTTCAATGTACAGAAATGCAAAAGGAAAAAATATAAAAGTCTTGAAGTAGGTATAGTTATCAATCAGTGTAGAAGTTATCCTTGGTAAAAGAGTGTGTGATACCTGGAGACAGTCTTAATATACAAATACATAAATATATTTTTAATTAGATCTGGTTGTTAAATGTGTAAGACTTATTTTATGATGTCATTGGGTTTTTCTGTATGTTAAAATTTAATCTAAAATATTTACAAAATAGTTACATGATGCTGACTTTTAAAGCAGAATCACAGGTATCACATAACTCTTTTAACATAACGTCATTTAAGAGGTTCAGAGCTTTCATCTCAAATAAATCTGGTCTCCTTTTTTTCCTCACTAAGGATAAAAATCATTGGAAATCTGATTGACTTTATTGCCTATATCTTTTCATAAAATAAATTGTATAGGTTGTGTTTAATTACTCTACATTTAAAAGGTAAATGTACTAACTACTTGTCACATTGGCTTACTGAAATATCTGAGAATTACAAAAGTGAGAATTTTATTAGATTCTTCGATCATTTTAATATATTTGTTCCTTAAATTATATGATACTCAAAGTACTGTTCAATATTCAAAGGAAGTAAAATAATGCCAGGCAGAGCAATTGTGCCCAGGGCCCCTCAGGAATGTGCTTTCATTTCTTTCAGGAGCATTTTGATTTCTTTTCCTACCCAGAGAAGCTACTCAACTTCTTAAACCAGAGGGAATAGAAATAATGCAAATATCATAGGGCAGTTCTCACCAGAGGGTGTACCATGCAGGGAACTAGCTGCACTAACATCCATTACTGTATTAGTAATTCAGGAAGGACGAGTAACAACAGAGGGTACCAGAAGAGTATTTGGGCCAGAAAGAAATGAACAGAGACAAGGAAGATGACAACTTCATAGTTAAAACTGTGGGTCAAAATGTGTATGGGTGGAAAAAGAAATAGGAGATAGAGCGAAAGAAGGAGAGAGACAGAGAGACAGAGAGAGAGAGAGAGAAAGAGGGAGAGAGGGAGAGAGATGGAGAGAGAGAGAGAAACAGAGAATTGTGAGTGTGTGTGTGTGTAATCAAAAATTATACATTGAGAAAAACAAGAGTATCATTCAAGAAAGAGCTAACCTATAAATTTGGCTATGCAGAAGCTTTCTAAAGAGAAATGGTAACATTCCTTGGCATAAAAACCAGACAAAAAGACGTGGGAATGAGAAGGGCTCTCTGCTGTGCGATTCCCAGGAAGAGGAGTTCTCAAGGACATTCTTAGGAGAATGAGCCTCAGGGTTTCTGATTTCAGTTCCACTTGAAGTCATGTAAGACCGAGTGACACAGTGAAATCCCTGCACACGCTTAATTAAACTATCAAATTCCTGTTAAATGTTTGTGATAGTCTAGGGAGGAATAAGAAGACAGAGAAAGCTAATCTTTAGATTCAGCTTGCAATCCTGTTATCCTAACTACTCTTTTCTTCTCCACTTTGAATCTCTGTGTCAAAATATTCCTTCTCTCTGCTGAAATTGGAAAGTGAGAGATTAAATTGGAACACTTGTCACAAGAGGACTTTTGTGACTATTAAAATTTACTCCAGCTGTTTGTCTCTAAAATAATTATTTTCTCAAGCAAAGAAGTGAGATCAATACAAGATAAGAAGAGGTACAAGTATAAATTTTGAAAATTTCTATTGTAGTTGAAGTCTAAACACATAACTTTTGATAATCTCAATTTTGACTTTGAATATGTTCTATCTCTCATGGCATCTCCTTTCTTAAATTTTAGGCAAGCAATTAAAATAAGATATGATAGAAGAACATTTATTATTCTATCAAAACAACATATTCTGTTTGCATCTTATACAGGGCAATGGTAACAACAATGCATGACTTCTTCTATTATCATTAATTCAAATAAGGTTATTTTTTAAACCAAAGTTTGGAGTTCCTTCAAGTTCTCATTTTTGTATTCTATTCTTGTAGTTTTCTCTCCTTTGTATGCATTGAGGACCATGTGTAAATTGAAAAAAAATAGTTCTTCACAATTTACAAAAATTGTTTCTCTTACTGAGATGAAAAATGCTTGAAACTGGTTAGAACAGAAGTAACGTGGTTCATATTCTGTAAGGTTGAAAAATGCACGTGCTGATTTGTAGAAACTTGGTGACCATTCATCCTCAGATGTCTCCCTCAGGGTACTCTGGGCAGGAAGTGTCCCTGCAGGCCAGTAGCACAGGCTCCTGCCGGCATCTGCCCAGATGACAAGGCCCGGCCTTGGGTGCTCTTTGCGGGCTCTCGCATGTCCCTCTGGCATTATTCTCTTACTCCCCTTCTCACCTATAACAAATTGAGCAGCGAGGACTGAATTCCTCATAACTGAAAAGGCAAATTAAACCCCTCTTCCTTTCCAATATGTCAGGTATTCCATCTCAGCAAGGAAAAAGCTTATTAATCCATACCTGTAGCAGGTGATACTTAAATAATAATAGCAATCACTTAAAAGACATGCGTTTCTTGTTTATTACAGTAATGTCCTGAGGTGAGGACACTTCTGTGTACACAGAGTTTGCACATAATGAAGCGAACTACGAAGCGGTCATCTAAGAAACATACTCACGCTGTAGAAAGCCGGGCTGTGTTATTAAAATCATAAAAGATACTGAAGAAGGCTGTCTCCAGTAAGATAACTGTTAACCAGTTTCTAGTTGGACAATGAATTAATACACGTTCCAAAATGCTTTGCTCACATTTTTCTAGATGGTTTTAAGCACTTTAGAATTCAATTTGGCTATTTTAAAAAAGACAAAGGAGTCTATTGGCTTGCTCTTTGGCTCACTGAGTATTTCTGTGGGCTGTTTAGGCAACAGGCTGCCAAAAGTTGCCAATATTATTGTGCTTTATGTACTAAAGAACTGAGCCTTTATCTTTTAGTCAGGCTCCAATTAAATGTTACATGTGGTGTTATATTTCATTGAAATATTTGGATTGAATACATCAATTTTCTACTTGTAAGTGCTTTGTGATGCGAACTGGAAAAAAATATTCAGGTTAGGTCAGAGCATAAAATCATAATAAAAGTTTTACACTTTCAATTTACTTTCTCTGTAAGAGAAAGAGCATTTGTCTGCTTGATGACCTTGAAGAAGCTCCTGCACCTTTCATTTCTCTCAGATTTCTTTTTTTCTTTCTTTTTTTTTTTTTAGTACTGGCCATTGTGCTTGCCAGGCAAGTGTTTATTCTACTGAGCCATCTCCCTGGCCCTCTCTCAGATTTCTCATTTCCCTTCTTCTGTATTTGAAAAAAGTCCTCATACAAAACTCAAAATTTGAATTCCATTATGCAGTTTCAAGTACCTGATAATAGCACTGATACATGAAATAAATAATGCTTGCTTTCAAAGTCTCTCCTAATGAATTACTGATTAAAATTGATAAAGATTCAAATAAATGAGATAAGTAATAGAGTCCAGCCTACTGATAATTAAAACACTTTAACAATGACATCACTTATAGTAGCATCACCAATATGACATTCAAAGTTTTGGTAAGCAGTTGGTTTGGGATTTTCAAGAATAATTGTTAAATGTAAATTTTCCCAAATGTAACTTTCAGCTAAAGAAGAAATTGGAGACTTGAAATGTACATTGCATAAAAACCTGACCTACTATTTCAGATTTGTAATTATTTGGTGTGGAATATTATCTGAGATTTAGCATCTCAGTTGGCCCTTTACATAAACGTGTTAAAATAGTAAAAGTTGAAAGTGAAGTCATCACCCGAGGCTAGCCAGATTAATTAGCCTATTGCCCTAGTCTCAGTCTCCTGCCATATTTCTGGACATGGCCACGGTACAGATGAATTTCCTTCCAGAACAAAACAGACATTATTTGGATCCTACTGCCAAAACAATCCTATCCCCAACTGAAACTTCCCCAATCTGGCCTTCGTAGACTCCATTTCTAGCAGCAGTCTGGTCTTCCGGGCTCCATCAGGAACTTCCCGCCACGTTCGGCTCAAGTGCTACTTCTTTAGCCAGAATCTCCAAAC
>PVKA01003271.1:85093-112252 GCA_004027165.1 Ctenomys sociabilis | reverse complement strand
CAAATAAGAAAAAAGATTCATATATGAAAAAGCCAATTTTCTTTTAGCAAATAAAATATGAAATATTAAGTGTATCATATAAAAATCTTATAACTTAAAGAACTATATACCTATATAAATGTATTTTTACTGTATGATAATATGTGTTCCTATATTATGTTCTGCCTCTTAAAAGCAAATTTTCAAACCATGAAGAGTTAAGTTTCACGTTCCTTCTATTCACTCCTACAGGTACATGGGAACAATAAGTAGTTTATTACACGCTCCAAACTATGAATGGACTTCTACTTTTGTTTATTGGAGACAGGATCTTGCTCTGTAGGCCAGCCTGGGCCTCAAGCTATTGCTCAATCTGCCTCAGCCTTACTAATGCTTGCATTACAGTCATGAGCCACCATATCTGGTGGTTATTACTTTTTAAATAGTTGAGAACAAATTAAAACCATGAAAAAATATTTTGGGACTCTTTTACATTATGGAAAACTCCAATATCAGCATCCATATACACAGTTTAATTTGACAATCATATTTATTTAATCATGGATTTTTCATGTCTATTTCACACTACCATAGCACAGTTTAAGAGTTCCAAGGAAGACCACAAAATTTCAACTTTTTACTGAATCAGTTTTCAGAGTCCTACTTTAGGGGAAAGAATGTACAAGGTGATCAAAAGAAATATAGCAATCAAATCCTGGTTGAATTTCAAGAGCTCAATTATGGAAGGAAAATGATTAAACACTGCAATGCACACATGAACTGGAACGAAGGAGAGCTATGTGAAAAGCTTTTGAAAATTTAATCATGAACCTCATAGTGCTATCCTCATACTGCCCTGAAAAACATAAAGAGGAAATGCATGCCTTAAGAGGATATTTTGAATAAGGGGCAAAGGAAAAATGGAGGGGAAATAATGGAAATATATTTCATGAGAGAAAGCTTCACTAATAAACACAGAGAAGTTGATGTTATTTCATTGTTCGATCCATTTCTTTCATATTCTAACCATGAGTAAAATTTAATGTTAAGTAAATATTTATTCTCTGACTCTAAAAAAGGAGACACTAAGTACCTGTAAAATTGGCCAGCTAATATCTGTAATCTGAGCAACTACACCGAGGATAACAATGTGCGCTATAACAACTACAGTCGAATACCTTCCATCTTTTAAATGTGTACCCTCTCTATTATCTATTATTATTATTACGATTATTATGATATCTTTAAAATAATTAAAAATAAAAGTTAAAAGGACAGGAAAAAACAAGTTTTATTGAAAGGAAGAGTGGATATTTAATGTTTGATCAATCTTGCATATCTATATCTTGTAGTCTGAGCAACAAATTTGATGATAATATGTAATATAACAACCCTTGTCAGTATTCCCATCTTGTTCTGAAATTCTGTACCATTTGTACTCTCTTATATCACTTTTCAGTCTTTGCTCTTGTTACTTTTTCTAGTTTTTGTTTTTGCTTTACCTCTTTAAAATAAAATAATAATAATTCGGCCATACATAGACATTCTAAGTGGAAGAAAACACTAAAAACCACAGATTAATTTTGTAGGTTCTACAAGTATAATAATGTAACAGAAAGAGTCACAATTAAAATGTATACATTCATATATGCCAGCGTTTATTTCCCTAGTCACATACACACACACATACAAATACTTCTTCTAGTTTCATCCATAAAAATTAATTAGTGGATAAATATACTTTCACTAAAATCAATCCTGTGAACAAAACCAAATTAGGACATTGGGTAGCAAACAAAATATGCAATTTTTGCAACACTTTATTTATTAGGAATCATTATAATATCTGAAAAATGAACTGAAACTTGTTTATCTTCCATGGTTCTACAAATACTTAATTTTGCAGCACAGTTTTCTTATTTCCTTTAGCCATGGTCAAGTTTCAATAAAAAATTGATTTGTAAGGGTTCTACATTTAATCTGTTAAAGTGTCATGACATCCATTCAACAAATGTTTATTTAGAACTCACTGTTTCCAAGGCCCTGTGCTTACTGCATAAGGACCACAAAAATTTGGCAAAATTATAGCTCTCTAGGGGACTATAAGTTAAGAAGGGAAACAGATAGGTAGGCAAGTATGCTAACTGGGATACTAGGCAAATAAACACAAATGTTCAGTAGAGCTAGGCCCAGAGAGTGAATTATCTTTGATGGCAACATGACTTCATGAAAAGTGAGGCTGTGGCCATGATACTTCTCTAGGATGAGGTCTAGAAAAGAATATTCTAAGGGGTCATTATTCTGTAGTAGAGGCAAGAGAGGGTGATGTGTTGTTTACCTCATTTCCAGATTCACAAAATGTGATAGAGCCCCAGGAATTTATATTGTTAGCAAGCTCACTAAAGGATTGTGATGTAGGAGTTTTGCAAACTGCACTTTAACATTTACCTAGAATATTCATCAAAAGACAGAGTAGGAAAGAGCAGGAACAAGGTACAGTATGAAAGTCACATAATGTATGATCATTAAGTGAGAAAATAATCCTAGGCTTGTGTAATGAGGAGGAAAGAGGAGTCAAAGTAATTGTCAGTATATGA
Source organism: Ctenomys sociabilis (assembly GCA_004027165.1). NCBI lineage: Eukaryota > Metazoa > Chordata > Mammalia > Rodentia > Ctenomyidae > Ctenomys > Ctenomys sociabilis. Next base: position 109,676 of record PVKA01003271.1, on the reverse strand, counting down.
CTGTGAGTGACTGATGAAGTCAATCCTATATATTTAATGTTAGGTTAAATGGATTTCATTTATATGAAGTTCAAAGCCCAGCAAAACTCATCGATGTTAGGAGTTAGGACAGTGACTATCCGTGGGGGTAGCATGAGTGACTTTGAAAGGGCCCAGAGAAGCCGCTGAAGCATTATTAAGCATTATATTTTTAATCAACATGGTGGTTAAAAGGATATGTTTGGTTTGTGAAAATTCATCAAGCTTTATCTTTTCATTATGCATTCCTTTCTATTAAAATATAATTCAACAAAAATGTCTTAACATTAGGCAATTTTGGGTGCATTTCAACTAAAACAAAATATAGTAGAATTGTATAACTAATCTCATGAAGCTTAGTAACAATATATTTCAATTCTCAAAGAGCTGTTCAAATTTGATACAGAGAACATAACAGAAATGTTCAAAAATCTTTTTTCAGATCATTTTAATGGGAGAAAATAACTTCTAGTTTCATCCATAAAACTTAATTGAAATCTATCATATTGAAACATATAATTTTAGATAAATCATCCTAAAGCCAATATTTATCATTGTCTTGTCTCATATCTCAACACAGCAAAAATTCTGCAAAAAGTTGTCTATAATCTTTGCATCTATCTCCCTCAATTATATTATCTATTCAAACCATTCATAGAAACTTTTTTTTAATGTAGTTGGTCCATGGTCTCACTATGAAGCTCAGACACATACTAATCCTCCTGTTTCCAGCCTACACAGTGCTGGGATTACAGGCATGCACCACCATGCCCAGACTCGGTCGCTGGTTCAGTGTGGCATGTAGTATTGGGGATCAAACCCCAGTCCCTACACTTGTCTAAGCAGGCACTTTGTCTGCTGAGCTATCTCACTGGCTCCTTTCTTCTAATCCCACCATTCTGCTGAGATTATTCTTGGATAGATATCCAAAATTTCTGTGCTGTCAATATAATGATCACTTACAACTTTTCATTCTATTACTTATTAACTCCCAACAGTTTCCTTTGGTGTCTTTTATGCTACTATAGTCTCCTGATTCTCCTCCTAATTCTCAATCAAATCCCTTTTTGATTCCACTTCTAAAAATTTGAGAACCTGGGGGTTTGATCTTGATCATCTCCTGGAGCTCTACACTTAATTTCAGGGATCTCTTGGGCCATAGCTTTAAATATTTCCTTACTATATATCTCAAACCTAATGTTCTTCCCTGAAAGCCAAGTTTATATTCAATTACTTATTCACCCATCTACTCTTGGGTATCTAATAAAAAGCCTCAAATTACTATGCCCAATGAAAGACTGTTAACATTTTTTTCCAAATGTGATCTTACTTAAGTCCTTTCTTTCTCAATAAATGGCATTTTCATCATCATAATTGTTTAAGTTAAGGCTGGCCAAATATCTCAGCGGATTAAAGCACATGCAAGCTGCTAGAGGGGCCAGGGGTTTGATTCCCAGGCTTTCTGTGCCGGCCCCATCCCCTGGGCACGATGAGATGGCAATTAAGACTGGGCATGGTGCCCCACCCCTTCAATCCCAGCTCTTAGGAGGCTATAAACAGGCATATCCACTGAGCTATTTGGCTGGCCCTTGGGGGAGTTTTAAATAGATGAAGAAGATAGAAACTTAGCATCAAGATGAATCTGTGTAAACTTTATTCATTTCTGCCATACACATAAAAGCCTATACTATCCACCTAAAGGTTAAATCACCGCTGAAAGTGTAAACTTTCTTTTCCACTGTTGGTATTTCCTTACAGGTTTTTGCGGTTGTTGTTTTTGTTCAGATGCTATAGAAACTCCAAATTCTAAGTATTACTTTGAGATATTCACCATCGAGTTTCTCCAACATGTGTGCAGGCAGGATATTAGTAAGTTGTTCTTTTTTCCTCTTCTTATTTTGTCCCTTGTTAGTCTAAATTGCAGGACTGTAACAATAGAATCTAGGAGATTACAGGAAAAAGTTCTGCTTGCCTATGTCACGAAGTTGACCCATTCTTCCTCTTGAGATCTCAGTTTAAATAATGATATTGAACAAATATATCCTTAGCACTCCAAGTCAAAAATAGGAACTCAACCAACATCCATTATTTTAGTCTACTTTAGTCTCTTCATGCATATCTTTAGTTTTGTTTTTTGTTTTCTTTTTTTGGTGCAGGGTCTCACTATGTATGCAGCCCACATTTATAGTGATCTTCCTGCTTTTTGCCTCCCACGTGCTGGGATTACAGGCGTGAGCCACCATGCCCACATTGCATCACTGGCTCAGTGCACCCGCAGGCAGGGCCAGTGTGGCATGGGGAACCAGGGATCGAACCCTGGTCCCTGTGCTTACCTAAGCAATCGCTTAGTCCGCTAAGCTATACAGGTTTTATTTTTATCTCTTTATAGAAGAGTAAAATTTCATGACAGTACACATTTTCATTGTGTAATTACTGTAAGCTAAACATCCACAAGAATACAAGCTCTGCTGGTCAAGTGAACTGGTACGATGCGTAAAATGATCACAAGCTTTGCCTATTAATAATATGTACTCGTAGATCTGTTTATCTAATTCACAATGGCTGATACTTGCTGGAAACTGGAAAACTTACAATCTCACAATGTTTTATAAGAAGGATCTGTGGGAATAGAAAGCCACAATACCTACAAAAATTTAAAAACATTATTCAAGTATTGCAAGGATATGAGTAATGCCTGCTGCCAAGTATAACTTCTGTTTGGCTAATCACGGACTTTGTTCCTCTCTAGACATATGGAATTTTAGGGTTGCAAACAACAAGGATTGGGCCCTCCTCCTGTAATCACAATATTGCTATAATTACAGATAAAGGTTTGTCAGCATTTCCATTGAAAGTACTTAACTCAGCTGTTAAATGTCCATTAGCCTAATATATGGCTTATAATATCTTAGTTTAACTGCCTATTAAAATCAGCTAATTAAAAATGGATGCATTTTAATAAAAAATACGTAGACACCCAAAAGGAATCATCCCTTGAAGAACATTTTATAACAATAAATGTGTAAGATTCTTTTCATTATTTAAACTTTCCCTATGCATGTATTTTTTTGTAAAAAGGATCTAAGGAAACTATTACTTATCCATAAGCATTACATTGTCATGAGGAGGAGCAAGTGGTAGACACTGATGAACAACTCAGATTCTTCGATGAAAAACTTGTCCCAGAAGCTGACAGTGCTGCTGCTAGATAACTCTCAACTCTCAGTAGTTTCAGAGTCTGTGCCAGCAGCAGGAGCAGCAGCAGCATAAAGTCCTTGTACTCAAGGTCAAGTGGCTTTTATCTAATGGCTGCTAAATGTATAAATATAAAAGACCCTGTAGGTTCCGTCCAACTGAGGCCTACTCTGAAGGGCCATTGTAAACACCAGAGAGCCTTACATCATTGGCCATGTGTTGGGAAACAACTGCATTGGGTTGCCCCATGATACTGCAAGGACCACCGTGGGCCACATAGCAAAAGGCTCAACTCTAGATTGACCTGTGTCATGGAAAATGCTCTGTGATGCTCCGGGCACAAAGGGATAAAGGAGAGGTGTATGTACCAAGGCCATACCTCATTCACCTCCTTATCTCATTGGCAGTGCTTCTGCAATGTCTTATTACTAAAGATTCTCTTAAAGTACAGCTACGGCCTATAAACCTGCTCACTTGCAGAACGAAACTGGTTTTTCATCAACAGAGTACATCAGTACTTGTGTTGCTTGTCATCTGGTTTCTTTAATTTTGGTGTCATCATGTGGACAAAGAACTCACTGCCTGCTTGGGTTTACTCCAACTTACTGACTATATCTCTCACTCTTTTAAACACAAGTATTGGGAATCACTGCAGCTTAACTTCTATCTATGTTACTTCTTGCTGATCTTTCCTTTGGCATTGGTTCGAAAGACCCTTCCTAACATATGTCATGCATCTACACTTCATCATGGGATCTGCTACTTAGAGAACCTATATTGGACACCGAGTATTTCAAAGATACTAAGGAGAATAAAGATGAGTTGTATTATTTCTCCGTTCCTTTAAGCTGTCAGAAATTGTGTTAATTACTTGAGTTTAAGATCTCAAAAAGATAGTTCATGTACATTATCTCCCTGTGATATTATATAATATGCTTTATGCTTTAGTTTGTGACCACTGAGCAAATACTTGCAATCTATGCTATGTTACAAGATTCTTCCAAAACAGCTCAAATGGATCAGCCAGGTCTGAAAGTTCTCCATTTTGTCAAATCTAACAAATATATTTCCACTCGTTTGCTTTGCTTCTCCCTTTCTGAGCAAAGATTGCATTAGTGTTTTTTTTTTCCTTAAAAAGTACGTCCAATTATTATACAGTTTCCAGCAAACAGCTCTTTTAATCTATTGAAAAATATTCTAAATTATAGCTAGTCCTAAGATCAACTCTTTTCAGGCTAGTTTACTTTTCAAATGACCTCTAAGACTTGACAATCTATAGCAAGAAAACATTTCTTGAAGAAACTTCTCCTGCACTTTTGTGATAGACACTCCAATTGAGCTATATATTCTCTGTAATGTTATTTTTAATTTGTAACAGCTCTACATGGTAAGGAAAATAAAGAAACACCCCAGAGATATCTAGGCATGTGATCTTACAGCAGGTCCAAGGCAAGGACCATTCTACCTATCTGTTTCCAAGGGCTTTTTTAGTCAATCTAATAGTTAAGCATCTCTTGTTGTGCAAGCTACTATTCTGAATGAAATGTAAAGAAAGTACTATATGTATTTAGCCTCAAACATAATAGGAAGCCCTTTCTGAATTTTAATAATTTAAAAATATTTATTAGTAATGATTACATTCATCATGGGTAGAATGGAATTTCTTGTATTTATTTATGTGAGCAATCTCTATGATCACTTCCATAGTAGTTGTTTTCTGCTTTTCATAATATTTTTTAAAGTCCTACCCAATTCCCTTTCAATTATCTGATGAATATAGTCCAGGGTGGTTTCTAACTAGAAAAAGCTTAAATTAAAATAAGACTCATACTTAATGAGCCTGACTGTCAGCTGAATAAAAATCTATTTGGATAGAGAAGGCAAAGGTGAACAGTGTGATTGAAGGGGCCTTGTAACTACTGTGTTGATTGAGGGCACCTACACAGCAGAGTGACAGGAAATGCTACAAAACCACTCAACCCTTGACTGCATCCTTTGAACTTGACCTTTGAATACAACACAGATCTGTTCCAGCACTTAGGATATCAGGAATTAAAACACATCTTTCCCTGATAGTTTCTGCCTCTTCTTCTGTTCTAGCCTACCTTCTGTGGCTTTTTACGGCAGCTCTGCCTGAATGTTTACCTGTGCATATTCTGTTAGAAACCTTTGCATGTGGAATCTATGCACGCTGATTTGGTTTCACCTCCTATATCGTTTATAATACTGTTCACTTCTGTTTTATGATGTGCTACTATTTTATTAAGTTTGGGACTGCCACAAACTTTCCAATTTTCTTTTTGTTACCAATTTTGTTTTGTCAAGTTGCTCTTTATTGATATTTAAATTGAAAATTAGATGTCCTGAATTTTAATATTGGAACCCCAACCATTTACATATTCAAGTTAATTCACAGAAGGCTCTGAGGTTTCACTTAATGATGAGGATATTCAAAGGAACGTACAATACACTGAGTGTGTATGTGTGTGTGTGTGTTTATTTATATGAGTAGATAGGCTGGCTTTCATGCAATGCATAAGCTCCTCCAGCCTAAAGCAAGGCATGACTTGTGAAAGGGCTCCATACATCACACCCTAGGACATGTGACATGATTCAGTGGCATCTCAGTCATTCCCAGTCACGCAGCCATTAGATCACTTCACAGAAGGATGACCATTCTAATTCAGTCTAATCCAAAGTCTTTTCCTCTGCCAAAATCATATCTGTAGGTGAGTAATATCTGTTTGAAAATTATTACTAAGGTAATTTGAGACTAAAATTAACACAGATACTCTAAGATAAGGTGTAGTCACAAACTGAAAGAGTATCAGTTGTTTGCAATAAGGAACGTATTCACCAAATAAGCTAGGAATAAATAGCAACTGAATTGCCTGTTAGCCTACTGAAACTAATTTAAGCAGTTTAATGAGGGACAGGGACCTGCTACTGGGAATATAGAATTCAGACAGCATTAAAGTTCCTCTTAGAGAAGCTGAGATCCTCCGAAATGGGGATGTGGAATGAAGTGCTAATAGGCCCTCTGAGCACAGAGTCTCAAGCTGTAAACTGCTTTCAAAGATACCCATCTGGAAACGTTGCAGAAACTGAAGTCCTCATGCTTTGAAACCTACCTCATGGCTTTCTCAGCCCCGTGGAGAAATCACTGCTTTCTTGTGCTTGAGGGATGCCTACTGGCTGGCAGGTATCTTCAGTGTTTGGCTTCTTATATTGACAACACATTATAGAGAAGCAAACCAAGCTATTTTTTTCCTAGACCAGGGTGTGAGGGGAAGTAGAAAAGACAACAGCCTGGCATGGCAGTGTACACCTATAATTCCAACACTCTGCAGTCAAATGCTCTACCCCTGAGCTATACCCCCATATAATTCCAACACTGACAAATAGGCAGGAGGATCCCCACAAGTTTGAGGCCAGCCTGGTCTCTAGGGTGAGTTCAAGGCTAGCCTGAACTACATGGCATCGACTTGGATCAAAACTAAAACAAACAAAACAGAACAAAAAAAACCAATTCCCAGAACAAACAGCTCAAGATGTGTCAGAAGTTTGGTTTACCAAAAATGTACATCAACATTAATTATTGAAATCATAATCATGCTGATTTTAAGATATAGATTTCCTTACATTTATATATAAACAACATTGTATAGATAGATTATACACACACAGGTTAAATATTTCTAGTCTGAAAATTCAAAGGTTTTTAAGCCCTCAAGTGATACTGCATATGAAAATTGTGATTCTGTAAAACTTTATTCTTCTAAAACTAAATGTCTGCAATGTGCCATAGGGCCTAGCAATTTCAATCCCAGGTATATACCAATCTAAAACTTGCAATATTTTGTGCTCCCCTGAAATAAATTTGAATTTCTATAGCAATACTATTCATGATAGTTAAATCATCAATAGATGATTTAACTCTATACTCATTGAAAGGAATATTACACAGCGTATAAAACGGTTTATAATAATTACATACATACAAGACAAATGAAGAATCTCCCAAAAATAATAAAGGCAAAAGTAAGATTATTACTATTATTTTTATTACTATTATTACTACAAAAGGACATATATGCTATGATTCAGCAAATGAAAAGTAGGGCAAAACCAATTTATACTGATAAACTTCCAGTTAGTGATTACTCTTGGGAGAATTAAGGTCCCGAAGGGTAAACCAGAAGAACTTCTTTATTCATTAAAACAGATGCTTATTCAATGGCTGTTTTGGGTTGCAAAAATTCACTGAACTATTTCCATGGATGTACTTTCTGCTTGTATATGTACTGTCATAAAAGATTTTTGCTTTTTAAGCATAAGCATCTTAGATCTTAGAATATCACCTACATTTGGGCATTCTTGTGAACTAAACCCTGAGACAGATTGTTTATATATTAATCTCCACATCAAGCCAGCCTGGTCTAATTATCCCTATTGTACAAGAGACCAGCTATTCACATAAAAATGGAATATATTCCCTGGGATTCATCCTATTGGGGAAAGCAGGATACCATCAGTGAGAGTGGGTTTATATTAATAGTTGCCCGATTTTTCACGACATGCTAGGTATACTGAGAAGACATATCTTCTTGGGGCCAGTCATTGTGGAAGCTGAGTGGAGAGGAATGTTAATAGTGATTGTACACTTTAATTGATGTGCTCATTTGTCTGTGTCAACAATCTAATTAATACTATTTTGTGCCTAGTAGATTGGTCTAATTTTAATTCATCTTGCCAAAATAGAAAGGCTTCAGGTAAATGCAAACAAAACTTGCAAAAATAGCAAATATTTGGAAAGTGCAACCACTCAGTATGCTGTTAGCTTCAAATATGGTTGACAAGAAATTCTGTGAATGCACCATACGTGTTACAAACCTTCAAGCATACGAATGCCATGGTTCCCTGTTTCCTAGATATTTCAGTTTGTAGCCTTGATTTTGAGATTTCTGACTTTAAAAATTATATCAGGACAGTGGCATTATAAAAGGTTCCTGAAAAAAATTACCGCTACTTCCTTCCTAATGACTGGGAAAGGATATAATGTAAAACCAAACAAACAGATTCACAACATCGGACTGTTCACAGATTATCACATACATTTACTTATAAAATCAGAAAATAAGAATAAAATGAAAAGTATTTTTGGTCCAACATTTCCTTTTATAATGTCTATATTATATAAAACTAGAATATGAGTATATTTATATACTTGTACATATACACACATACACAGAAAATAAACATACATCTGGCTTTTACTACATTGTTGGTTATATGAACAAAGATTGGAAAGAATCTAAGATGCCATCCACATTATCCACTTAAAAACATTTTGTATTAATAGTACATATTTACACTGCGTGATAGCATTCATTGTAGAAAATTGGTAACTGTACATAACTCATCTCAATTCTTTTCTTCCCCATCCCTCCATCTCTTTGTATTTTGCCAGCATCAAATCCATTTATTTATCTTATAATTCATCATAAGGCTAGTTATCACATGAACAGATTAACAAACACAATAATAGGCCAAAAAATACTAAAACAAGATACATTTGAAGATACATTGTGTATGCTGAATTACAGTATTTTTTCTGTTTTTCTTATTATCTTTTACAGTGTACTTCATATATTGAGTTTCTCATATAAGAGAAATTACAACATCGAAGTTTGTGTGCCTAATGAGTTATTTCACGTAAAATTAGGGATACACCAGCTTTCCCTTTTCTCTCTATATGCTCAAGGCCAGACTATTCTATTGTGCTGCTGATTTGGATTATAAAATCAGTTTCACATTCCTGCTGTAAAACTTCTGACCGAGAAATCAGTTTGTTAGTTATTCTCATACTCTCAGATACTCACTCACTGAAAAGAGTAGGATGAGTACTGTAAACAAAACAATACTCATCTGGGTACACTTTTTTTTTGGTCTTTCTCTGGTAGGCTAATCTAATCTAGATAAACCAACCCAGTGTGTAATAACAGACCTTGATCAATAAAGATGTTTTCATACAGACCAGCCTAGGACATACAGTCCGAGATGCCAGCCAATCATCCTCTCTAATTGCACTGCTCTTATATCTAATTTCCAGCAACAAACATTGTAAGAGAGAAGCATGCGATCATTGTCCTCTAGCCAGAGAAATATTAAATATATGAGGTTTGGCTTAAATGTAGCTCTTTCAACTCAAGTGCACACATCTTTAGATGTGTGTTGGGACACTCTTGTAACCTAATAGAATATGATTTTTTTTAAAAGAAGAGAACATCTTTTGAAAGGAGAGTGATGATGAACTATTCACAAGTAGTATTGACAGACTGGTGAGGACAAGCTGATTTCCTTATTATATTCTGTGACATTTTCTTATACTTGAATTGAATTCTTATTCTGTACATCAAAAACCACATCAAAGAAACACCAAAGAAAATTCTTCCAGGGTCATGGAAATTTATATATGTATTTGTTCAATGATAAGCATTTTGGTTATGAAAGGTATGAAAATAAAACTGACAAAAATGCATGGCTTAAATGTTGTATAACTATTGTAGCTAAATCCTAAAAGCTCAACATCAAGAGATAATAGAAGCTTTCAAAGCCAGTGCTCTGGCAAATTTCCCTAACTTAGAATATTGAAAGGGGTGTTTAAGCTGTTTTTTGGCAGTTCAAATCTCCACAGGTATTTTTTAACTCGAGCTAAAGTTATAGGCATCACATTTCCCAAGTTGAAAACATTTTAAAATGGCTATAACCAACTCATACATTTTAAAAGTCACAGAAAATAAATCACATTAGCTATCATGTTACAAACACACATTGGAAACATGTTAGTAAAGCATTAATTAAAAGGAACATTAAAACTTTATAAAACATCTTAGAAATTTTAAACAATACTTATACTGGTCTTATAAAGTCATTAAAGAACAGTAAAGTATTATATTGCACAACAGTTACAAGATTTTGCAAAGAATTTATAATGGTTGTAATGAACATATGAGTATAGAGGCTTGGAATTTATACTTTGAATTGTAACTATATTGAAAACAACTAGAATTTGATATTGTATCAAATTTATGAGCAAATATTAATGCTCATCATCTACAAAACGGTCAGCATTCTTTTGGTGCTCAGAATTGTCACAAAGCACTATTTGTTATTTTGCATCTGAAGTTTGTCAAAGGAAGTGGCAATCGTGACAGATTCACTCATCCTATGATTTGGTGACAGGATGAAAAGGCCATCTTAGAGGTTTGCTCTGAGTGCCGTTTGCAGTGCTTCAAATGATCCCTTAGGATTCTGTTGGGCATGATAATTTGCTTACTGGCATGGCAACAGGCTTCCCAGCTAACATTTTAAAATGGACACCTACACTGTAATTCCTTGCCTTATTCTACCTTTTTGAAACTTTTATTGCATACTTCCTACTTCTGCCTAATAAGTAACAAACATAGGGAGCTGTTCAGACAAGGACCAATCTGGATCTCTTTATCTTTCAGCATCGGAAAGAAAAGGACTCAATAGCAGTAATACTTCTGAAAGGAATTTGTACTTGATTTACTACTAACTAGCTTTTGAACTAGCAAGGTATTTCTTTTTTTTTTTTTTTGCACCTTAAATAGATATAGTGTGTGTGTCGTATGCTTTGCATATGCTATTCCATACATTTCATTTGCTTACACATGTCTGTCTTATGCTAATAATGCAAATTAGACGTACACTCTAAAGATGAATTATGTAATAATGTTAAAATATCTACAGAAACAGCTATGTGATTTTGTTTCTAGTATGGTGCATTTGTGTTAGAATTTCTCCAAATAAGTGAAAATGAATGTAGAATAGTGAATCCTAGAGCTTGGGAAATTGAGAGAAGGGTGCATAAAGGGAAGATGGATTTGATCAGCACAACCAATATGTATGTTTTGAAATACTGCACTGAATTCATTAATATGAACAGTCAATATATTTTAATAAAATAATAAAACAACATAAAAGTGAATGATTTTCCCAAAATATTCACCGCATTGTTTTCACCTTATTTTTTTAATAAAGCATAGGACTCAATTACTTAGGTGGGCATTTTGTAGCTTTTAGGGAAGCCTTTATAATATAAGGATAGTTTAGAACTTAAGTGTCCACCAAAGGACCATATGTTAGAGGCTTAATTCCACTGGGACATTGTCAAATATTAATGAAGTGAAGCCTTTCGGGAGGCATTGCCACAGGCATGTTCTAAAGGGGCCTGAGAGATGCTAACTTCTTCCTCCCTGTACTTTTTTACTGTTATAAGCTCGAAAGCAACAGAATCAATTAATTGTGGACTGAAACCTACAAAACAATGAGCAAAAACTAGTATTTTCTCTTTTTCAGTTGATTAGGTATTTTTGTTGAAAAGGTAATACTGAAAAGTGGTATGGAGAAGTGACACTTTTGTGATCACTGCTATCTGATTATGTGGAGTGACCTTTAGAAATTGCTGGTAGGAGGTTGAAAAACTTCGGAGAGACTGGCTAGGAGGCATAGACTACTATAAGCAGAACCTAATAGGCAGTTATTTTAAGGATGTAGAAGGCCAGAATGAAAATAAATATGTAGATATTTAAGTGATGCTGATGAGGTTTCAGATGGAAGTGAGAACTACTGAAAATTAGACTATAAGCATCATTTTTGTACATGGCAGATAATCTGAACTCTATGTTCAAACTCTGATCCTTAGCATGAGTGTGAGCTAAAAGGATATGAAATAGAATATTTGCAGGGGAAACCCTCAAGGCATTCAGGAAATAGTTTGGACATTACTGGTTCACTTTGGAAGGCATCTTCAGAGCATTCAGATAGTAGAATGGGTAGTACAGGTTGTTTTTAGCCTGTAGAGGGAGTTGGAAACAACTAAGGGCAGAGTAGAAAGATTTGAAAAATTTCCACCTTTGTCAGAAAAGGAGCGCATGTAATGATTTTGCCAAGGAAGATGCATAAATTAGTGTAAGTAAAAAGAAGTCAAGTGTTTTGCACCAGGATAATAGGAAGAATATGTTGAGGATATCTGAGGAATCTATAAAGCCACCTCATGTATTACATATGCAAAGTTGTAAAAACAAAATTGGTTCTAAAGATGTTAGATTAAAGAACCCTGGGAAGTTATATGCACCCCAGAACCCCTTTTTGTATGCAACAGTATTCAGCTGAAAAATATTCAGAATCCAATGTAGCTTTGACTCATACAGGTCAAACAGTTTCTGCCATTGACATACTCTGGCCTTATCCACATCATGATGGGTTTGCAAGTATTTGGAACATTAGAGTTATGGAGTCATGGAGGCCTTCATTGATAACTTGAAGGAATGTCTGGCAAGTCAAAGAGTATGTTAAGGTCAACATGCCCCAAAGTAACCCCTGACAGTGGGATGCCAAAGCAACAGTGGAGACTGGTGCCAAGAATATGCAACATCTGATGAGTGAGCCAGAGGTAAGTTGTAAACTTTGTCCTAGAGAGAGGCTGTGTGAATTACAATTAGTAGGACTAAGAGGATAAAACTGCCTCTGATGTTTTAAACCTAATTGCCAACCTGAGTTGTTTAGAAATCTTATGGTTGACTACTGAAGTACACTTCTGGGCATGAATAGGTTGACCATGGGGTTGTGACTTTGGAAGCAATACCTGGTCCCTTGACTGTTCCTCTCTAGAATTGCTCCCATGCTCGTTTCCCAGATACTATGAAGCATGAAAATTTATTCTACCAAGACTGTCAGCCTTTGAAGTCAGCTAATCATGTTCTGAAACTTCTGAAATTGTGAGTCAAATAAGCCATTTCCTTCAAGTAAATACCCTGGTGAGATGTAAATATTTGGTATCAACAACAACAAAGCTGACAAATACACTGCCCAAGGCCACGGGGAACCCCAGGCTACCAGTGTGCCTTGGAAGGCAGCTATGCTCACCACTATACCACCAACGCAGGCAATGTGCCTTGGATTTTGCAAGATACAAGGTATATTTGATCTGTTGAATTTCATTGTAATTTTTTGTATTTTAGGGAAGTGTCTACAGGGTGTTCAGAGTCTCACTACTAGATTGGAGTCTTAGAGATTCACCTGTTTACAGCCTCCCAAAAGCTGGGATTACAGGTGCGCACCACCATGCTCAGTCTCAATTGTGGTCTTAGAGTGCTTCAGGAGCAGGGCCAGCATGACAGGCCAGGGGATAGAACTTCCAGTCCCTGCTTCTGCTTGCAGGTGATTTAATCTGCTGATCTATTTGGCTGGCTCTTGTATTTCATTCTTGCCTCAGTATGACCCTCTATTTTAATCACTTTCTTCTGTGCTTATATTGTGCCTGTCCCACCATTTTCTCTTAGAAGACTAATTTGAGCTTGTTATCTTTTACAGCTACTCAAAACTATGAGCCTTCATTGTATCTCAGAGGGTTTGGGACTTGGACTATTGATATGTTGCAGGATATATTTATTTATTATTTATTATTTTTTAATTGAAGAACAAATAGCAATGAGACACTTTCAAGACAAGTTAACAGGACAGATTTGATAAATTAATACATTGCAAACTGTTTTCGTAATGTTTTGGTATTGTACAAGGTGCATACATGATATTATACTTACATACAATACTATAGCAGATGTCTCTAATCAGTGAATTAAGAGAGTGTAACTATATACTTATCTTATTTTTATAGCTGAATTATATCACAGATTCTATAATTAAGGCTTTCTACCTTGTTATCTTCCTCGTGGTTGTTCATAGTACGAGAAGCCGACATAATATCCTGTCCAACCTCTATTAGTGCAAATCTTGCTTCTCATAGAATTATGCAGATGCATGGCATATTTATCGTAACTGTAATGTTTATATAAACACATCACGATTCTTCCTTTGTACACCTTTTTTTTTTTTTTTGGAAACAACCAAGAGGTCCGTCACATGAGGAATGGTTGAAAAAGATGTGGTATTTCTATATAATGGAGTATTACTCAGCTATAAAGAATGATAAATTTGAAGCATTTATATTGAAGTGGATGCCACTTGAACATATACTCATTAGTGAAATAAACCAGACACACATGTACAAATATCGTATAGTCTCCCTAGTATAAAAAGACAAAAGAAGAAATACAAATAGAAATGTACAACAACAACTAAAGACAATTGAGTCAGATAGTTAGGGCAAACTGAATGGCATATGCTGCAGGGTACTAATCAGCTTTTCCTCTAGATGGTTAACAACTTAAGTTCACAGATCAAAATAGGAGAAACAGAAGAGCCTCAAGGCCAGCAGTTTGGCCCTAGCCTTTCAAGGTCAGTGAAGCCTCAGGGCATAGGAGAACCTGTAATGTAACATCATGAAACTCAGTTGTGCCCCAAATTTTCTGAACAAGGAGATTATGGAGCTACAGAGGAAAGACACTGATGATCTATAGTGTGCTTGGGGAGAGTCACATGGAGAGAAACTTTTCTCTCAGGCTCTCACAGAGAGCAAACTGGTCAAGCATTGGCTGTGACTCATCCACATGGATGACACAGACAAAGGATCTACAGAGTAAGGTACAGGATTACAAGATAAACCCTGAGGGGACTTCACTGACCTCAACAGAAACAAAAGCTACATCTTTTGGTATATAGGTCTTGATCTATCTTGGTCTTAACCATCCAGCAGATAAGTATAAAAATGAGGTATATAACCTGGGGCCATAATAATAAGTTGAGCCGTTAATGGCTATAGTCAACAACTTCTTCAGATAACTCACAATAATTGTGGAATGCTGGATTGTGTTGGATTGTGTCGCTGAGTTCAGGCACCTAAATTGGTTTGATGACAATGGAGTTCTCATCTTTGACACGTCTAGGCAGGATATATTTAAATATTCATTCATTTATTTTTTATTTTAAAGAGAATATGAAATATTTTTAAAAACAGGAACAATATGGAATTTACTAAAAATAATAAGAGTTTGACAATGGTTACTGTGTTGCACAGTATTGTCTTAAAATTAGTTTAGATTGCAAGATGTAAGCATGCAAAATTGGAAATAAAATAGTTGGAAGAAATTTAAAAAATAGAAAGGAAAATAAGAATTAATTTCTCTTTAGACTTTTGGGCAGTTGTGGAATAATTAAAAATTTGTGTTTTCTTTCGAGTTAACTGAATGCATCTTACAGTATAAGATGGACATGATTCCTTCAGGCCTAGAATTATTCATCTGAGTTTTGAACTTTAAATGTCTGGGAAAAGCCGGGTGTGGTGGCGCATGCTTGTAATCCCAGCACTCGGGAGGCTGAGGCAGGAGGATTGTTGTGAGTTCGAGACCAGCCTGAACTACAAAGTGAGCTTAAGGCCAGCCTGAACTGCATAGTGAGACCCTGTCTCAAAAAGACAAAAAATAAAAAATAAATAAATAAAAATAAATAAATAAATAAATGTCTGGGAGACTCTCCAGGGTTGGGATTTGGTCTTTAGGAAGGTACAAGTGAAGGGTAGTGATGTTCTTAAGCAGAAGAGTCTAGGGGCAGGCCTTTAGGTTACTAGTAGTATGCCTACAAAGACAATTGTGTGACAGTGGCCTCTTCCTCTTTCCTTTCCTGCTTTCTGGCCATAAGTTGAGTGGATTTTCACTGTTAGGTGCACAACATAATGTGATGTCTTTTAAAAAGCTGTTTTTTTTTTTTTTTTTTTTTTTTTTTTTTTCGTACTGGGGATTGAATGCAGGACCTTGCACTTACCAGGCAAATGTTCATTCTACTGAGGTATCTGCCCAGCCCACCAACAAGCCTAAAAGCATTAAGATTAATAAAAAATGGATTGAAGCCTCCAAAAGCAACCCCCAAATAAACCTTTTTCTTTATAAATTTATTGTGTCAGACATTGTGACAGTGTTGCAAGTAGTTAACAGCTCATGTAAATAAGTATATGAAAATAAGTAAATGCATGTAAATAAGTTTAAGTAGTCCTTTATCTTTTCTCAAGAAAATGTTTATAGCATAAATGGTCAAGATCAGTCTACAACTCTACACAATGCCATTAAAAAGGAAAGATTATATACAATATCTACTTTATTTTATAAAAAGAAAAATAAAGCAGGACAGGTCAACATGTACCAAACTGGAAATTGTCACTAAATGATTACAGCTATAAAACGTATTTACATTTTTGGGGTATAATTTAGTGCATGAGATTCATGAATAGTAGGAGTCATATTTTATAGCGCATGACTGTAATGCTTCAATCAAGGTATTTATTCTTTTTCGTGGAATAAACACTTTGTGTCTTTAAAATTAAAATATTGGCCTAGAGAATTAGCAGCATAATGAATGATGCCATCCCTACATATACCAAAAATTTAAAAAATATTATAAATATAATGATCTCAGACATTACAATGCCCTGCAGCTAGAAAACAAAATATACAAAAACAGCTAGTTTAAAAGTCATTGAACCCTCCTGTGAGAATAATAAAGTTTATACAAATGTATTGGATTTATCAACAAGGTTATGAAGAGCATCATTTTGAGAAATACAGGGAACCAGAGAGTGCCCATTAGCAGAACATTGCATTACAAGCAAGAAGGTTAGTAATCGCTAAAAAAGTTGTAATACTTAGCCTATTAAGAAATAATTTCAAGAGTCTTTTTTTTGGCAGTGCTGGGGATCGATCGAACTCAGGACTTTGTGCTTGCTAGTCATGCATTTATACCACTGAGCTATATTCCCAGCCCCTAAGAGTCTTATTTTTTTAACAAATAAAAATATCCCTGAATTTTTGCCAAAATGTTGGCAAGTTAAAACATTTTTATGAACTTCACCTTTACTAAACTAAGCAGTAGTGACTATGGCCAACCATGCATTTTCTGTGTAAAAGTATGTAATTGTTTATTTCAATCTTTTTTTTTTTTTTTTTTTTTTGCAGAACCAGGGATTGAATTTAGGCCCTTACACTTGCCAGGGAAGCTCTTATTCCACTGAGCCATCTTCCTGGCCCCTTATTTCCATTTTTTTTTTTTTTCATTTAGGAATTTTCAGAATAGCTTACAAATGTTTCTTGAAATGACACTAAGATATATTGGAAATAGTAAATAACAGGTTTGTGAATACACGACATATGTATACTATATGAACATTGGACTTTTAAATAATACTTTGAATTTTTAGGGCTTGGCAAGGAAAATAATAAAATGCTGTTATGGTTTGTGTCTAGTTGTCCCCCAAAGCCTCATGTAGTCATGGGGTGGGGACTTCTAGAGTTTGTGATTAACTCATGATCCACTGGGATTATGGGTTTTAGTACTGCTGGGATTATGGATGAGTACTACACCCCAGCCTGGGGCAGAGAGCTTGAACTGCAGTAACTGTGAGCTCAATAAACTTTCCTTCCTTCATTTTGGGTGTTGGGTATTTGTTCCAGCAATGAGAGAAGAGTAACTAAGACAAATGCTTATAATTTTCTTGACAGTTATTTTTAGAAATATGCAATTTTGACAAATAGGAAAATGTCCCATAAGTTTTAAGAAGTATATTGCTATGCAAAAAATTATAAAATAGTATTTATTGGATCTAATTTATTTCAGATATAAAGACTTTTGCTCAGCAACATTTAGATACAGGA
The DNA here is from genome assembly GCA_004027165.1 of Ctenomys sociabilis. Lineage (NCBI taxonomy): Eukaryota > Metazoa > Chordata > Mammalia > Rodentia > Ctenomyidae > Ctenomys > Ctenomys sociabilis. Next base: position 91,836 of record PVKA01003271.1, on the reverse strand, counting down.
TTTTCTATTGTAAGATATCTTTATAAAAATGCTATCATGATGTACAGTTTTATTTGGAGAAACCATAAATAATGATACTGAATGGTTATTATGCTGAAGCTACATGTCTATATATTTTAGAAAATAAGAAAGAGACAAGAGATGATTTTTTATTCTTAGGAATATTTACTCCAGGTATCAGTTACATATTCACAAAGGGACGCTTGGTGGAATCTGACATTGTGCAGTAATAGGTGAGTTGTATACCGTTTTGCAGTGGCTTCCAAGAGGAGGTAATGGAGGCCTTCATGGAGGCTTGAGGAGATATTTTAAGATGATGAATATGATTTGAATATTGCATGAGAATAAATGTTCAATGAAGAGCTTAGGTTTAGAAAAGCATGATGCAAATTCAAAGACTGGTAAAGGATGGGATTGGATGTTTTAGGTGGGGATGGTACAATCCAAACATTGAAATATCTTACAAATCATCTTTCATCCATAGCTGAAGTAATAGTCTCAGAGAAGCTGCCTAACTTCAGTACATACTAAATGCTGGATTTTTGAATCACGATCTACTACCTCAAAGTCCTTCTTCCTTATCTCCTACTTACTAAAACATGAAAGGTACTTTAGATGGTGAACACAACATTGGTGAGAGCAAATTGAAGTTTCTCTACTAGGGAGATTGTTTTCAGTGGTGATGGAAATTATGATGGTATTTTTATTTTATTGAAGAACAAGTAGCGATGAGACAGTTTCAAACTAAATTAGTAGGACAGATTCAACAATTAATACATTGCACATTGTTTTCATAGTGGCTTTTTGTTGTACAAGGTACCTACGTGATACTCTATCTACAAACGATATTAGAGCAGATGCCTCTAAACAATGAATTAAGAGAATGTAAGCCAGGCGTGGTGGCGCATGCCTATAATCCCAGGACTCAGGAGGCTGAGGCAGGAGGATTGTTGTGAGTTCAAGACGAGCCTGAGCTACAAAGTGAGTTTAAGGCCAGCCTGAACTGCACAGTGAGATCCTGTCTCAAATAGACAAAAAAAGAGGCAAAAAAAAAAAAAAGAATGTAGCTGTGTACCTATCTTTTTAAAAATCTGAATGATATTACAGTTTCAATAATTAATACTTTTTACATCGTTATCTTCCTAGTGGTTACCCATAGTACAAGAAGCAGACAGGATATTCTGTCCAAACACTATTAGTGTAAATTTTTCTTCTTATAGAATTATGCAAAAGTACTGCGTATTTATCCTAACTGTACTGTTTATTGATGGAAAGTAAGATGATGAAGTCAGAAATGTGGCATACAAGACAATATGATAAAAGGTTTGGGAAGAGGTGAACACAAAAGGACTTTTAAGAAGGCTCTGTGGCTCTAAGCTCATATTTATGTAAGTTCAAAGTTCATTTCTGTTTGCTTTGTTTTGCAGTTTAGGGACACAGAACCTAGAACTTTAAGCAGGTTAAAGAAGCACCCTACAGCCCCCATTTTTATTTTAAATAAGCAATTTTTTAAACAAAATTGTTTTGGTAAATTACTTAAGTACATGTTTGGTGAGAAAGTCTTCAGTTTTTGACCATTTAGGATGATGTTCGATGTTGGTTTCTCACAGGTAGTTTTTATCAGAAAGAGTCTATATTTCAATTTTCTGTAGGGTTTTTATCATGAGTGGGGGTTAGACTTGGTCAAATACATTTTCTGCATCTATGCATATCTAAATTGTACCCAAAATTAACTGTATGAAAAGTATATGTTTTGTGTTTAAATACTTATTTCCCTTCCCCATGAAAATCCTAAAATCCTTGAGAGCAGGCCTATATATGAATCATCTGAAATTCTCCAGAAAAAGACAGATACAGCCTGTGCCTAAAAGTATGTGCTTCTTAAATTATGGATAATAGTGAAACAGAAATGACAATTATTTATGTCAAAATGGATTTTATGTCTCTACATCACACACAAACAAAAAGGATTTTCCTATAAATTTTGTACATGTAAAAAAAGACAAAGTATTTTGAAATAAGTACCAATCTTTCATTCTAATTCCTTGCTGCATTCCTATTATTTTTATGAGAAAGTTTCTGACTTAATTTCATATTTATTAAGAGCATTCACAATGTTTTTAATGCAGTTGGAAGTTCATTATTAATTACAGTAGTAGCTGCTAATATAAATTAAGCGTGCATACTGTTTGCCTGACACAATGGCAAGAAGTCAGAAATTATCTCTGGTTCATCTCTGTATCTCAAGTGCAGAGCATGATTTCTGACATATGTCATGTGCAATAAAAAGTGAAAAATTAGAATTCCCTAACATTATGTTAAATATTTCCATGCATTAGCATCTTAACCATCTCAACAAGCTCACCTTATAAATGAAGAAGCCATAGCAAAGGTAATCAAACTCACTGGGCTAGAAAATGTTAGAGCTAAGGTTTGTACTTAAGTCTTTATGACACAAGAGCCCTGAAAAAAGAATTACTCCATGCTACCTTGGCATGGATCTTAAAAAGAAAAGCCACTGATTCATTCTTACAGGCTTCCAAACAAATTCCTAGGATGCTGTCCATGAAGAAAAATGTTATGTTTTGAATAATGCAAAAATGATTAGTGCCAAAAAATAGGGAATGACAGTGAAAAGGCACTCTGAGAATAGTACAAAAGCTCACATAAAGAATTAATGAAATAATCCAAGAGGCTCAATCGAAGGAAAGTGTGAACACAATCATTGCAAGTATTTTCTTAACATTGAAAGACATGGGCATCACATAGACTGAAGATTGTTACCATACGAGGAAAGAAAACTACTTTTAGATATTTCCCAGGAGACTTAAGGCCCCAGTTACATTTACCACAGATGTTATTAAGCACTTCATCCAAGCATTTATTACCCATTGTAGGAGGCAGCAATCATCTTTAAAATGAGATTTTCTGAGACTTTAACCTGACTTCAGATGATTTACCCTCCCTTCCTTTGGGAGCCACATTTAGTACATATTTGTGTATATGTATCTAATATATTCCAGTATTACTGTCAAGAATATACGTGATTTTTAGCAGCAAAAACAAATTTTCAAAATCTTAAGAAGTATTCAAGGACAGTCTATTTAAAATACTCATTTAAACTAAAAATAAAATAATCATTTAATCTCTACTAATAAACATTATGAAGATCAAACGGTCATATAAGCATTTCCAAAATGGGATAAGAAATATAAAGTAACTTAGTTAAAACATAACTGAACACTACGATGAGAATAACAGAGAATTCTAAATGTATTATTTGCCTTCCATAACTAATTTTCTACTCTTGACCTAGCACATGACAATGTAAATATTATTTTGTCATATTCTAGTTTCATCACAGTAATGAAGCTCATCAGGTAGGTGTTTGCCTGTTTCACAGTTCAGAAAATATTTTTTCCAGTAAATATCAGCTAGAAAATGAGCTGGGATAGCCATCTATTTTACTCTCTTATTTATCTAAAAGAATGGTGCTGATTCCACTATCACTGACTCATGAAGTTAATATGAAAGCCCATTTGGCTTTGACTGACCTTATCAGATACAAGAGTTACATTTGTCATTATATAGGCCTTGCTTTATCTTGGTCTTAACTACCTAACAGAAATATATGAAAACAAAGTATAAAAATTAAAGACATATTAATATGCTTAGCTGTAAAAAGCTCAAGTCAACAACTTTGGACATTACCAGTTTTTCAGAAAACCCACTACTATTATGGACTACTGGACTATACTGGGAGATTCTGTTGAATTCAAGCACTTACAATATTTAAAGGACAATGGAATGCCCATCTCTGATAAAACTAACCAAGAAAGTGGGATAGAAATGAACAACCCTTTTGAATCTATATACTCAAAATAGTTAGCATAGATAGACATACAGCTCCATTCTCTTAACTCAATGAATAGAGGTTTGTTATAATAGTGTTTGAGATAGGCCATCATGTCTGCATCTTGTACAATGAATAACACTATGACAACAATATGCAATGTATTAATTCTTGAAAATGTGCCGGTAATCGGTTTCGAAACTGTCTCAGTAATATTTGCTACTCGATAAAATTATTAAAAAATATGAAAACTAATTTGAGCTGAGCATAGTGTGACGCGCTGTGGGAAAACTTGGGAGGCTGAGGCAGGACGATCATGGTGAGTTTGAGGTAGCCTGGGTTACGTAGTGAGATCCTGTCCCAGAGACTGAAAAGCAAAAAACAAAAGGCTCTGAGTATCTCCTACTGCTAAGCCACTGTTTTCATGGCAATGACGTTAACTCCCAAATCACTGAAACAATGAGTATAAACTTAAGCTCAATCAGTCCAAATAACATGTTCTTATATGATAAAGACAAGATCTTACAGATTAAATGTGTGAGATATGTGCATGTTACATATGTATATATATATATATATATATATATATATACTGTATACATATTTGTAGTTTATATATGGCATATGTATGTGTAAGTGCTCATTTTGTGTATACTATATAAATGCAAATAAATATAAGCTAATGGAGTAGATAATAACTTTCTGTTAAAAAATGAAATTTATTGACAAAAATAAAAGGAAGTATATTTGTAGTTATGTCATTGTATTGAATTTATGGAGAAAAGTTTAATTTGATTAATTTTATGTTGGTTTTACTAGTTATAAAATAAAATTGCAAACAATTAAATTTTCCCTATTCTTCTCAGGTATTTTGTTGATGACATTGCCCTTCAGTTTTGTTAATCATCTATTATTACTTTATTTGACATAGCGATTTTATATGTAGTCAGCACATCCACTGAAGAACACCAACACTTCTAATTTAGTTGGGGTGAAATCACAATGTCCATCACATGGAAAGGATTTACCAAAAAATTTTGGTATCATTTGATCAAAGCCCAACATTTGAAACAAATTAGTTGTTTAATAAAAGCTCTTAACGCCAGGCAATAGGATAATTTTAATAGGTTCAGCGTCATACCTATCCTTTAAATTTCCTTATTCTCCCTGGGCTAAGTATCATCACTTTAATCAGAACACTCATAAAAAAGAAGCATTTAATTACTTCAACATATGTTTTTATGAGGTTTAAATCAAAATTGTTTTATTTGTTTTATTTCCTCATTTTAAAGCCCCTTTAAAATAGATTAGTCTCCTTTATTGCCTTGGCAAATATAAAATGTTGAATATAATTTTAATCTTTGCTAATGATGGGGACATTAAAAGTTCCAGAATCATCATCTTTACATTTATTCTCTGAGAATATTGCTATACCTGTAGATGGTTTAGATCTTTGAATGTGTGTGGTACATCCAGTGCCTGCAGTGTACCATCAGAAAACTGTTTTTAGGGATAAATTTAGGTCAAAAACATCTCCTTCAGTTACATCTCTTTTTCCTTGGATTTGCATAAAAGAACCTAAGCAGGCTAATAAACTATTTTATTTTACTCTCATCCCCATTAGGCCTCATGGATAGCTAAGTTCAATCTAATTTTACATTACATCTGAATCGAACACATGCACTTCTCCATGGGCTCTATTTTTAATCAAATTTAAGAGTTAATTCCATTCCCCCAAATCATTGCTTCTAATAATCCTTCTTGAAAACCTGTCCCTCACCCTGAAACACTTGTGTAAAAGATGAAGTTTTGGAAATAATACAAAGGACATACTTTACCTGAAACATAAACATTTAGATTTTCTAATATTCTTCTTCATTGAATTAAAACAGATGTTCTACCTTATTCTCAGACAAGTAGAACACACAAGGGAAAACAAAAGATAAACATTGTCTATGATTTTCTAAGGTATCCCATTTTTTTGATACTACAGAACAAGCAACGCATTTATCTACGAGGAAGTTTGAAGTCCAGGGACTTTCTTGTTTCTATTAACACATAATTTCAATGCTTCTTTTACAATTGTGTTTTAGATTTGTGCTTTCTAAAAGGATAAATCACTAGTTTGTCTTCAGGTGCAATGAGAAAGCATTGCGTGGTATATATCTTTCACTACTTTTCATTTTTCTTTTGGATAATTTTTCTTTTGCCTCCTATTTGTTGACTAAAGCTTCCTGCACCCTATGCATTTTTGAAGACTGAGATCTCTTTGTTCTGTCTTGTTTATACAATTTTTGGCTTTTTAATCTTTGGTACTAGGCATCTCATGACCTTACAGTTGTCAAGCAGGCACTGTGCCAGTGAACTACAACCCCAGCCACTAGTCTTGGCTTTTAGAAGTTGGACCTGACTTTGTTTCCCTCTTCGTAGCACCATGTTGCAGAAGTTGTTCTTAGATATGCGTCTCTGTTCACTGTGCTAAATTTTTGGCTAGAACAATGCCACAACAGCAAGTCGATCAATTGATTTAGGAAGATGAACCTTCTATGAGTTCCTTGATCCTATTTATGCATTTAAATTTATTTATTTATTTTTGTTTATTTGGTGCAGGGTCTTGCTACCTGGTGTGGACTCTTAGTGGTCCTCCTGTCTCAGCGTCCCCAGTGCTGGGATTATAGGTGTGCGCCATCTCACCCAGTTTCTGGGCCAGCACAGTGCCTGGTGCAGCATGGCATGTGGCTTAAGGGATCAAACTCAGGTCTTTGTGGTTTTCAGCCAAGCACTTAAAACACTGAGCTATCTTCCAGCCCACTCTTTCTTTCTTTCTTTCTTTCTTTCTTTCTTTCTTTCTTTCTTTCTTTCTTTCTTTCTTTCTTTCTTTCTTTCTTTC